>QEAP01000477.1:0-18789 GCA_006535975.1 Chytriomyces confervae | reverse complement strand
AATGCTGAAACAGAGGTATGCTTGATTCGAAATGGGGGATGGGCAACTGTCTGATTCGCTGGGCAAAGGGGACTCTCGCATCAACGCCGAGAGGACTTCGAATCATCAGCGCTCGTGACTTCAGTCTCCGACCGACGTGGCGCGTTGCTGCTGTCTGAAGCTTTTGATTCTGTTCGAATTTCTTTCGCACAAATTTGGGGAGCATTTTGAGACGTCCGAATACATCCCGCTATTTTTCTCTCACGAAAACAAACATGAACTGTGAATTCACGCAAATCATCATGTCTGCCCTTACTACGTTCCTCACCAACGCATTGGAAAACCCAATCCAGGTAAGACTCAACACCACCTCCCTCCCCGTGTCTCTCGCGTTTCTGAGATGCCGCATGTTGGACAACGCGTGCTTAACGCAGGCAAATCTCTCTCCCTGCTTCTCCTCCTGTATGCACATTGGACCTCTCGCACGCGTCGTCGGACTTCTGATTGCCATGGATGATACTGGCCAAGGACTTTTCACTCCGCGCTGGATATATGCGTCATCTTTGTTTTGAATGCTGTCAAATTCCGCTCAACATCTTCTCCCCCTCACCCCCTCTCATCCACCATTCACACCTCATGCACACGTCCCGCATCTGCCTCAATTCATTATCAAGTTGTCTAACATGCTCTCTCCCATGTCCACAACAGATTATTTTCTCCGTGGCCATCTTGGCACTTCTGTGGCATCTCCGACAGGAGTTCACTGCTTGAAGCAAGCACAATCTTCAAGCGCAGCGTTGGCCTCAGTTCATGCGATATTCGAGGCGCTTATGCAAGAAAGGGACGCAGCTCGCGCCGAATTCCGCTCAATCACCATGCTTAATGAAAAACTCACACGCGAAAGAGACGCTGCGCGCGCCGAAGCCTCAACAATGCGACGCGTAAGTTTATTCTACTTAAACTTATTTTGTTTGCAGATGATGTTTACTGATTACGTATCTCTTATTATATGTATAAAGCTACTTAATATCAAAGAGCGCGCTGAACTCCTCCGTGCCAAGACAGCGACACGCGAAAATGGGGCATGCCACGCGTGCCAATCATCAACCCACACCCCATTCACACCCGGACCATCAAATGATCTCATTAGTCGGGTCCGGGCTCCCATCAGTTCACCCGTCACCGCTCCATCATCATCGCCCCAAGCTCCCCCAGTCCCATCCACACTGCCTGCCACCGCCACCAAACCCACCATCACCCAAGTGGCACTGGCTGCCGAAGCTCATCCAGGTCCCATTAGCCGTCGAGTTTTGGTGGCCGGTGCCCAATCCGCCGCTACAACCACCGTCACACCTGCAACATCCGCCACCCAGTCCAGCCCAGTGCTGGTGACACCCACGCGCGTGTCAAAGGTGGCCTCAACCCGATCCATCAATCCCAGTCCTCTTGGCCGCGCCTGCATCACTGCCACGTCCTCAACAACACACGCCACACCTCCCGCAGCCAAACCAGCCAAACCAACAACCTCCAATTCCACTTCCACACCCACCGACGCCACCGTGGCCGCCGCAGCCCTACTCGATCTCGTCAGAGGCTCCTCCACTCCAACAAAGCTGCCAAGACGCCGCGCATCTCCCCCGAAGTCAAGCGCGCTGCCAGTGCAAGCCAATGTGGCCGCTGAAGGTCTCATTAGCCAAATTTCAGCGGCCGCCGGCAGTTCAACACCATCCCGCCTGCCCAGAGCCGTCTCGGCGAATCCCAGCCCCCTCCGCGCTGTGTTGACCCCACATAGGATCCCACTGCCGTCGCCGGACAAGCTTGAACGGGTGTTTTTTTCGGAGCACGCGCTTTGTTAGGTTTCACCATCTCAACAAACTGTTGAGTGCGTTTGGACTGATCCGTTGCATATTCTTTTTTTTTGGCATATTTTTAATATTTAAATAAATTCTGTATCGTTCAAATGGTTTTATTTTCCTCATGTTCAACGCGTTTTTTGGCAAGCGTTTGAAGTCCGTGCCCGTTTCTCGTTTGGGGACCAACCCATGATTTTGTTTTGCACAGAGCCGCAACTTTCCCACAAGTGTTCATTTCCTTTTTGACGCGTCCAACTGCAGTTTTTAAGCAAAATTCGTTTGACATTCGCAGGTCACTTTGAAACTCGTTTGCGTCTTTTTTTAATTCGAAACGGCATTGCACAGTGCATCGGAGAAGCGCTCCACTAGATATCGCGTCATGAATTGTAAAGGCTGCCAAATTAGATGGCCCTGAGAATCGGACTCGGTTGTCCGAATTGATGGACACACCGCCTTCAAATGAACGCCGGGAGGCCCACAAATCTTCTGCTTGGAATGAGTTCGATCATCTTCCGGCACGGTGCGTTGCTACGGACTGCAGCTGTTGATATTCTTCGCAATCCCCGGTCACAAGCACTGGTTCGACCGTGTTTTTAAGATTCCAGAGTCTGCCTGAATGCCTGAATGAATGACGGAGAATGAGAACCGTGTCCAATGAAAGTTCAAAGAAAACAACTGCGCAACGAGCCAATTTACAGGTGGATGGTCCGTCCTCGCGGTCAATCAGGCGTTGCTGATTTGCGTAATTTTTAAGCACTCAAAATGGGGATGAGTTGAAATCAAAATAAGGGGGTTGTCAAAACAACAGACTCCTCCTCACCATCAGTTCCAGTTCCAGCTGCAACTGCAGACCTCACATGTGTCGTGGGAATATCGACAACGGTGACGGCAATCTTGAATTGATGGGTGAAGATTGAATGACCGGCGGTCTTGACTTTCCCCCGCTTACTCGATCCCTTCCACCACCAGGGCATTCCGCACTGATCCACGGAACTTCCAGCAATAGTTCGTCTTGCCTGCGAATTCAACGCATGTCTGTACTACAATCAGTCGCAATGAAGCCAAATCTATATCTGAGGAACTGCAAGCCGATGAATGATTCGAATCAGACTTGGATCCATGAATACCGAATGCGAAACCAGCAAAACCGTCACTCCCCGAATGATGATCGAAACAATCACGCCAAATCATTGCGGGGCAGCACGAAGTTGGCTCTCACCGACCAGTATCGGAGATGGAAGGACATTTCGAAATTTTATCCGAGGCAATGCTTGGGCCACTGTGATATTCAGATGCGTCACCCATGAACGACAAATTCGAAAACACACCTCAAAACTGCTTTGGAATACCGTTCTTCCGCATATTGATTCATGAATTATGAGGCTGTCCAATCGGATGGCCGTCGGATTCGAACGCGGGAATGGCCGCTGGTTTGAATTGATGGGCAAAGGGGACTCTCGCATCAACGCCGAGAGGACTTCGAATCATCAGCGCTGACGAATTATGTCTCCGTCCGACGTGGCGCGTTGCTGCTGTCTGAAGCTGTTGATGCCGTTCGAATTTCTTTCGCACAAATTTGGGGAGCATTTTGAGACGTCCGAATACATCCCGCTATTTTTCTCTCACGAAAACAAACATGAACTGTGAATTCACGCAAATCATCATGTCTGCCCTTACTACGTTCCTCACCAACGCATTGGAAAACCCAATCCAGGTAAGACTCAACACCACCTCCCTCCCCGTGTCTCTCGCGTTTCTGAGATGCCCCATGTTGGACAACGCGTGCTTAAATCGTGCGAAATCTCTCCCCCTTTGCTTCCCACATACACACTGGACCTCTCGCACGCGTCGTCAGTTTTCTGAAAGCCATGAACAATACCGGCTGAGGTGTTTTCACTCCGTGCTGGATATATGCGTCATCTTTGTTTTGAATGCTGTCAAATTCCGCTCAACATCTTCTCCCCCTCACCCCCTCTCATCCACCATTCACACCTCATGCACACGTCCCGCATCTGCCTCAATTCATTATCAAGTTGTCTCACATGCTCTCTCACATGTCCACAACAGATTATTTTCTCTGTGGCCATCCTGGCAGTTATGCGGCATCTCCGACAGGAGATTCACTCCTTGAAGCAAGCACAATCTTCAAGCGCAGCGTTGGCGTCAGTTCATTCCATCTTCGAGACGCTTTTGCAAGAAAGGGACGCCGCTCGCGCCAAAACTCACTCAATCACCAGTCACAATGAGAAACTTGCGCGTGAAAGAGACGCTGCGCAGGCTGAAGCTTCAACCGTGCGACGCGTAAGTTTATTCTATTTCAACTTCTTTTGTTTACAGCTGATGTTTACTGATAATGCATCTCATATTATTTGTACAAAGATACTCAATGTCAAAGAACGCGCCCAACTCCTCCATGCCAAGAGAATCACAGGCAAAAACGGGGCATGCCACATGTGCCAGTCATCCACCCACATCCCCATCACAACCGGACCAAAAAACGATCTCATTAGTCGGGTCCCGGCCGCCATCACTTCACCCGTCACTACTCTGTCGTCATCGCCCCAAGAGCCCACTGTCCCATCTACACTGCCTCCTACCACCACACAAACCGTAACCCAAGTGGCACTGGCTGCCGAAGCTCATCAAGGTCCCATTAGCCGTCAAGTTTCGGTGGCTGGTGCCCAATCCGCTGCCGCCACACCCACAATCACTCTCGCCGCATCCGCCACCCAGTCCAGCCCAGTGCTGGTGACACCCACGCGCGTGTCAAAGGTGGCCTCAACCCGATCCAACAATCCCAGTCCTCTTGGCCGCGCCTGCATCACTGCCACGTCCTCACCAACACAAGCCACATCCAATTCCACGTCCACACCCACCGACGCTACACGAGCCGCTGCAGCGTTAATCGACCGCATCAGAGGCTCCTCCACTCCAACAAAGCTGCCAAGATGCCGCGCATCTCCCCGAAAGTCAAGCACACCGACCATCGAAGCCTATGTGGCCGCTGCAGTACAAGGTCCCATTAGCCGAGTCTCAGCGGCCACGGGCAGTTCAACACCATATCGGTTGCCCAGAGCCGTGTCTACAAATCCCAGTCCCATCCCTGCCGCGTTGACCCCGCATCGGATCCCACTTCCGTCTCCGGACAAGGTTGAAAAAGCTTTTTTTTCGGAGAAAGGCGGTTCGATAAGCTTCAGCGTGTCAAAAAACTGACGAGTGCGTTCGAGTGTTGGCGGCTTATTCATCCATGTATATTTTTTGGTATATTTTAATATTTAAATAAATTCTGAAACTTTCAAATGGTTTTATTTTCCTCATGTTCCACGCGTTTTTTGGCAAGCGTTTAAAGTCCGTGCGCGATTCTTGCTTGGGGACCAACCCATGATTTTGTTTTTCACAGAGCGAGCAACTTTCCCACAAGTGATCAGTTCCTTTTTGATGCGCTCGGCGGCTGACTGCGGTTTTAAGCAAAACGCCATTGACTTTCGCAGGCCACTTTTGAAATTTCGTTTGCGTCTTTTTAATTCGAAACGGCATTGCACAGTGCATCGGAGAAGCGCTCCACTAGACATTGCATCATGAACTGTGAGACTGCTGAATAAGAGGGCTCAAAGAATCGGACCCGGTTGTCTGAATCAATGGGCAGACGTCCCTCAAATGAACGCCAGGAGGCCCTTTAAAATAATATGCGCGGACGAGTTCAATGTTTGTCTGGGGTGGTGCGTTGCTACTGACTGCAGCAGTTGATATTGTTTGCAATTTTTATTTTTTAATCACGTCCAAGTTTGAATCTTTTTGAATACACACACGCACATTTCAGCGCTTGTTTTGTTGAAAACGCAATCGCTTTCTTTTCCATCGTGCGCTGCTGATGCGTGCCAGCATCTGTTCCCACGCATTGCCATCCCTCCCACGCATTATTTTTCTCACACTTTGTTGAAATACACATATTTAACAGACCATGCCCCCACTACCTTCTCTTCCTGCAAAAATACTAAACCTTTTGCACGCAATGTCAGCTTTATACATCTATCATCAAACTCATCAAGTGTCTTGTAAAAGAGAGGGATGCCACCAGTGCAGAAAATGCGACTCTGAGATGCGTAAGTTTGTTTCATTTGGAACCTTTTTTTGCACATGATGTTCACTGATATCTCCTTTCATAACAGTTCATGCTGGTCTCAAACAAGCCATGAGAGGTAAACCAGGCAAAAACAAAGATGATGAACATCGAATACACTCAACAAGCGCTCACTGCTGCCTTCCTCACTGCATTGGAAAACCCTCTTGTGGTAAGAGCTGTCCCTTCCAACATCAACCCCACCCTTTGATCATAGCCAGCTGCTGTTGTCTAACATGTTCTCTCACATGTCCACAACAGATAATTTTCTCCATAGCCATCTTGGGAGTTACGTGGCATCTCCGACAGGAGATTCAGTCCTTGAAGCAAGCACAGTCTTCAAGCACTGTGTTGGACTCTGTTCACAGGATCTTCGAGATGCTTATGCAAGATAGGGATGCAGCTCGCGCCAAAGTCAACTCAATCATGGTGCTCAATGAGAAACTTACACGTGAAAGAGATGCTGCATGTCCCGAAGCTTCAACCGTGCAACGTGTAAGTTTTATTCTGTTGAAATGTTTGAAGCGTATGGCGATTGGTTGGATGTAAGGTGGATTGATTGTCCTGGTGATATTATTTCCGAGTACTTGGGGAGCATGTTTGGACACTTGGGCTCTCAAAATGTGAACAGTCTGGAAATGCACTTGAAAAGCATGCCAAAGTCAACTCAATCACAGTGCTCAATGAGAAACTCATGCATGAAAGAGATGCTGTGCATGCCGAAGCTTCAACCGTGCAATGTGTAAGTTGGCTTCTTATTCAACAGAGTCGCTGCTCTCAAGAGATATTTTGAACAGTCTTTTTTGAATTCTCGACATATCCCCTGCAACTTGTACTACCTGTGTTCAGTCCAATTCATGTCGCCTACAGTAGCTTTGTCAGATATTTATGATTTGGATGCGGCAGAAGCCAAAGTTAATGATTGTTTGTCATGCCTTAGTGTCAACTTTTCACAAGGAATATTTATTCCTGAGGTGGACGCAAGAAAAGCAGCCGAAAAGCAGTATTTTGAACTTCATAGATGGCGGGAGCAGGATGAGACAATTGCGTCAAAGTAAGCGCAAGCATATAACCTGTCAGGAACTAATTATGCTCTGCAGTGCTCTTTACTGGAGTATCATAGATTTGGCAGATTTCAGACGTCTGTTAGTAAGTACTTTGGAACTCGCTACAAAACACTCACTAATACTTTTCAAATCAGCGGCGAGGCTGTTTCCAAGGCAACAAGGTATTGCTGCTGCTTGTCAACGCCTGGGAGCAAAGGTTATCATGTGGACTACATGTTCACGTCACTTCAAAGTTCCAGTAGTGGCTATGGGGACAAATTCACTGTCTCAGAAAATGCTGGTTCAGGTTCGAATTCCACCAGCAAATCTGAGTCTGACTTTTTCAAACTGGGCAAAACCATGCACCACTAGTATCTTTTGCTGACTCGAAACCTAATGGGAAATGCGCAAACGGCACCGAAATTTGTCAACGCCATGGACTGTTTGAGAATTGGCAGGTTTAGAACTGCTGGATATGCAGTCACAACTTCTCTTTTGATTCATGTCGGAGGTGGGCTTTTTGCACGTGATACGGTTGATGAGGTACTTGTTCCCAAGTCCTTGCAAAACTTGAAAGCAAATTGCGACATTGCATGTGCAATGCTCAAGATGAAGGTCAGTTTTAATTTAATTCTCAGAGAGTAATTCAACTCTCAGATAGTCTTATTCTAATCATTTGGAACAGGCAATCATCTCTAAACCCATCATCAACCATACTCATATCAAGTCCGAAATGTGGCTGGACAAAAGAGCAAGAATTGTAAAAGGAAAAGGCCATCCCTGCCAAAAAAAGAGCAGTTGATGTGACGAAAAGGAGTAGTCAGAAGGAAAGTGCAGGACAGAAGTGATTGTATACCAGTCAATGGACATTTTTGTACATTGATTTGATTTGATGTAAGGGTGTTGCGGATCCTGGTCAAGGTGGACCAGCATACTCAATATAAAAGAGGCTCAAAACTCTGGAGTACATGAAGATGTGGAACTAAGGTGTTTTGAGACACACTCAGAAACATACGCAATAATTAAAAAGAATAAAGTTCATGTGACTTAGTGTAACATAGAGTAATCCACAGCAACGGTAATACACTGTCAATCACACAAAACAGGTCCTTGGCAAAGCTGCCAAGACCTACGAATACCCCAGTGTCATTCACAGCAAAATGCCGTCAATGTGTGATAAACTATGAGCATTATGCCAAGTCATTTTGCCAAGACTGTAAATACTTTATTTTACACAAGTTTGGAAATTTATATGACTCATCACCACAATCTTACTCCTACACATGACAAACCTTTTTTTTGCACATGATGTTCAATGATGTCTCCTTTCATAAACAGTTACTCCGCGTCAAGGACTGCACTGGTCTCATACAGGCCACAACTCCAACAAGGTTGCCAAGACGTGGGTCTCCCTCCAAGTCAAGCACACCACCCGTCCAAGCCAATGTGGCCGCTGCAGTACAAAGTCTCATTAGCCGAGTCTCAGCGGCCACGGGCAGTCCAATGCCGGATTGCTTGCCCAAAGCTGTCTCAGCAAAGCCCAGCCCCATCCCTGCCATTGTTGACCCTGCACAGGATCCTACTTCTGTTGCCAGACAAGGTTGAAAGGGTGTTTTTTTCGGAGCAAGTGCTTCACGTCAGTATCTGAAACAAACTGTCAAGTAAATTTGGACTGTTGACAGCTGATTTGTTCACGCACATTTTTTGGTATACTGATAAATTCAGTAACCTTGTTCAGTTAGTGGTTTTATTTTCCTCATGTTCAACGCGTTTTTTGCAAGCGTAGCATTGCACAGCATCTCGAAAAGCAGCTCCACTAAATAGGACCTCATGGATTGTGAGACTGCCAAAAATAAGAGAGCTGTGAGAATGGGACACAGCTGCATCTGAATCATCCATGCTTACAATTTCAGTGTTTGTGCACGCCAACAGACAATGCAGGCAGGCAAAGTGTCACTTGCAGAAACTGGCTCGTGTACAGGAGAAAATAAACAATTCGCCATTCTCGTTTTAAAAGTGCAACTTGCCAAGAGATGAAAGAAACCACGACAAAACTCCACACGCCATTCCGTGCCGATGAGAGTGAAATCCAGACAAACAATGAGCTGAATTGCAGTGGATGCTTTGTCGTCGCATGATTTGCATTTGTCGTTGCCAATTTTTAAGCACTCAAAACGCGATGATTAAATAAGGGGATCGTCAAAGCATGAAAATATGCGGCGTCACTCACCATCAATTCAGTTCCAGTTCCAGCAACAGTCCTCGCATGCGTCGTGGAATATCGGCAACGGTGAGGGCAATGTTGAATGGATGGGCGAAGGTTGAATGCCTCTTTCCGCTTACTCGATCCCTCCCATCGTCAGGGCAATTCTTCGGCACTGATCCACAGAACTTTCAGCAATAGTTCGTCTTGCCTGCGAATCCAACGCTTGTCCGAACTTCAATTAGTCGCAAGGAATCCAAATCTATATCTGAGGATCTGAAAGCCGATGAATGACTTGGATCCAATGAATACTAAGCAAGAAATCAGAAAACCGCAACCTGATGAATGATAATCGAAATAAGGACGCTGCACTCTCTTGGTGCATTTGGGTCCCGTCGAGCAGAACTGGAGACGGAAGGACAGGCCTCTTCGAAATTTTCTGGAGCCGATCCAATGCTTGATATTCGGATGCCTGACCCAACAACAAAAAACTCGAAAAAAAAGGAACCGCACAGCATCTCGGAAGAACGCTTTTCTAAATATTGATTCATGAATTGCGAGCCTGCTGAAACAGATGGATGCTGGATTCGAACTTTGGGATGGACGGCTGTCTGATTCGCTGGGCAACGGGACTCTCGCATCAACGCCCAGATGGCCTTCAGATCATCGGCACTCATGAATTCAGTCTCCGTCCGACGTGGCGCGTTGCTGCTGTCTGAAGCTGTGGATGACGTTCGTAATTTTTACGTTCAAATTCAGGAGCATTTAAACGTCCGAATTGGTTTGCATCCCGCTTTTTTTCTCTCACAAAAACAAAGATGATGAACATCGAATACGCTCAGCAAGCGCTCTCTGCTGCTGTCACTGCTACTTTGGATGACTCCATCCTGGTAAGACCTGTCCCTCTCCAACACCACCCCCTCCCTTCGCGTCTCTGGCGTTGTTGAATTTCGGATGCAGAATTACGCGTGGTCAACACGTCAAGTTCTCACTCCCATATCTTTGCGCATGTGCGCTGGACCTCTTTCACGCGTCGTCAGATTTCTGAATGCCGTGGATGGCGTTGGCGGAGGTCTTTTCACCCTGTGCTGGATACATGTGCCATCTTTGTTTTGATGTTTGGCTTGGGCGACTCTCCCCCCATCTCTCCATCCCCATTCTCATACACGTGCTGCACATCTATACTGGCTGCCCTTTTCTAACATGTTCTCTCTCGTATCCACATCAGATTATCTACTTCGCTGCCATCGTCGGACTTGGCTTGCTTGTCAATGCCGTTGCCATCTTTGCGATTGGCCTCGCACTTTACTGTTCCCACTGCCATCTCCAGCATGAGATTGCCTCCTTGAAGCAAGAAACACCAAAGTCATCCAACTCGCTCCTGGAGACTGTCACGCGTGAACGAGACGCTTTGCGCGCCGAACTCGCGGCCTTGAGACGCGTGAGTTTACTCTAATTGAACTTATTTTGTTTGCATGACGTATGCTGAACATTTGTTTTCATTCAGTCGACTCACGGCCCACTGCCAATCGGAGCAAGCAATGCCATCAGTTGCGGTCCGTCTCCCGTCAGCCCATCTACCCCTGCTCCGTCGTCATCTCTGCAAGTGACCAATGCCCCGTCGGCCACACTCCCGTCTACCACCACACAACCCACTTCCCAACCCGCCGCCACTATCACGTTGACCCCATCATTCATCCACACACCCACCCACAAGTCCAACACAAAGCCCACTGATGCCACCATTCCCATCGCCACTACCGCCACACCTGCCGCCAACACCACCCCACACACAGTTCCTCAAGTGGCACTTGCCGCTGAAGCGTGCTTCGGCCTCATTAACCGTCCAGCTTCAGCGGCTAGTGCCCAATCCGCCACCACAACCCAGTCACCCCCCACTTTTACCGCTACACCTGCATCCATGTCAACCACACCAATCACCAACATCAACTCGGCCGCTGGAGCAACATGCGCCCTCATTAAGCGCGCTCCGGCAGCTGTCAGTCCATCTACACCAACACCTTCACCAAGACCAGTCGCCACACCCTTCGTCACACCCATCACACTCACCACAAAGCCCAGCCCAGCCCATTCGACACCGTCCCGTCTGCCACGGTTGACTTCACCCCGGTCCAACAAGCCCAGTCCCCTCGGTCGATCCTGGGTCACTGCACCCTCCACACCGTCACCATCCACACCAGCACAACCGCTCAACGCCACACCCACCACCGTCAAGCCAGCCACACCCACACCCAAATCCACCTATACACCCGACAAGGCGACCCTTGCCGCAGCAGCAATCCTGGGTCTCATTAGCCGAGGTTCTGCGGGCAAGGGTCCATTCACGCCAACAAAACTACCCGGACTTGACAAATCACCAACCAAAACTCCCACCACGACGCCAATCCGGACTCTCGCGCAAGTTAGTCCTGTCGCAACCAGTCTGACGCCGAGCAAAATACCACTGCCGTCGCCAGACACGTACGAACTAGCGTTCTTTGCGGAGGAAAAGTACTTTGCGAAACTGCAGTCCCCGAAGAAGCAGCGTTGATTGTCCTATCCTTTTTTGAACATTATATTTATCTTTTGTTATTTATCTTTTAGTATTTAAATAAATTCTGTCACTGCCGTTTACCGTGTCTTTTGTAAGCAGTGAGAGTCAGTCTCTCAGAAAAAAGTGCCTCGAGCGCGATCGTTTCATTTTTCCCGTTTCTCTTTCACAAGCTTTTACTGAGATCCTCACAACAACTGAGAAAAATAACCAGGATAAAAATACCAAGTCCGCTGGACAACACCTGCTTCAACGTTTCGAACTCTGTTTTCAACAAAACTTTCAGAATCGTCTATCCATTCTTGTTGTTGCTGGGGGGAATTCAAATGTTTTGAAGATTAGTTGTGGGGTATAAATCCAAGTCCCAACACGTAATCCAAAAACTGGTTCATCCCCCGCCATTTCTTCACATGTGCTCCACGTCGTCAGCCTCCACTCTCACACGCTCCCGTCATCCACCCAAGAGAGCCCACACCAACTCAAGTGGCACTTGCCGCCGAAGTTCCTCTCATTCGTTGCCCACTGGCTCGCGCATGTGAGCGAAATAAAAACGAATTCGTGTAAGCTTCCAAGAGATGAAATCTCAATACGCTGAAATTATCACCCAAACATGGACGTCATAAAGATCAGTTGCGGTGGGGGTCATCCATGCCAGTTTTGCCCGGACAAATGCCCAAACGGCATTTTTTCCACCGTTGACAGCAAGTTCGACAGTGTTTTAGGATTCCAGAGTGTTTTCCTGGATGAATGACGTGTCCAGTAAAAGTTCAAAGAAAACAACTGCTCAACTGGCCAATTTACAGGTGGATGGTCCGTCCTCGCCGTCAATCAAGCGTCGCTGATTTGCGTATCGCCAATTTTTAAGCACTCAAAATGGGGATGAGTTGAAATCAAAATAAGGGGGTTGTCAAAACAACAGACTCAAACTCACCATCAGTTCAGTTCCAGCTGCAGCAGCAGACCTCACATGCGTCGTGGGATATTGCAACGGCGAGGGCAATGTTGGATGGATGGGTGAAGATTGCCTGACCCACATTGGCCTTCTGCTAATCGCAATCCCTCCCACCGTCAGGGCATTTCTTCCGCACATCTCCAGAACTTCCAGCAATAGCTCCCCTTGCCTGCAAATTCGGTGCCTGTCCGTACCACCAGTAGCCGCAATGAAGCCAAAACTATATTGAATGAACTGAATGCAGATGAATGAATGATGCGCAGCAGACTTGGATCCATGAATGTCGAATGCGAAACCAGCAAAACCATCACTCCCCGAATTGACGATCGAAAAAATCACGGCAAATCATTGCGGGGCAGCACGAAGTTGGCTCCGACTGAGCAGTATTGGAGATGGAGGGACATATCGAAATTTTATGCGAGCCAATGCTTGGGCCACTCTGATATTCAGATGCGCGACCCATGAACGACAAACTCGAAAAGACACCTCAAAAAAGCTTCGGAATACCGTTCTTCCGCATATTGGTTCATGAATTATGAGGCTGTCAAATCAGATGGCCGGCGGATTCGAACACGGGAATGGGCGCTGGTTTGAATCGCTGGGCAAAGGGGCCCTCATATCAATGCCGAGAGTACTTCGAATCATCAGCGCTCGTGAATTCAGTCTCCGACCGACGTGGCGCGTTGCTGCTGTCTGAAGCTGTTGATCCCATTCGAATTTCTTTCGCACAAATTTGGGGAGCATTTTGAGACGTCCGAATAGATCCCGCTATTTTTCTCTCACGAAAACAAAGATGAACTGTGAATTCACGCAAATCATGTCTGTCCTTACTACGGTCCTCACCAACGCATTGGAAAACCCAATCCAGGTAAGACTTGTCCCTCTTCAACACCTCCCTCCCTCCCTCCGTGTCTCTCGCGTTGTTGAGATGCCCCATGTTGGACAACGCGTGCTTAAAGCGTGCGAACTCTCCCCCCCCCCTTCTCTTCCTGTATGCACATTGGACCTCTTGCACGCGTCGTCGGACTTCTGAATGCCATGGATGATACTGGCCAAGGACTTTTCACTCCGCGCTGGATATATGCGTCATCTTTGTTTTGGATGCTGTCAAATTCCGCTCAACATCTTCTCCCCCTCACCCCCTCTCATCCACCATTCACACCTCATGCACACGCTTCGCATCTGCCGCAATTCATTATCAATCTCAGCCACCTGCTGTTGTCTAACATGTTCTCTCACGTGTCCACAACAGATTGTTTTCTACATGGCCATCTTGGCTTTCATGTTTCATCTCCGACAGGAGATTCACTCCTTAAAGCAAGTCCAATCTTCAAGCACTGTGTTGGCCTCTGTTCACGGGATGTTCGAGAAGCTTTTGAAAGAAAGGGACGCAGCTCGCGCCGAATTCCGCTCAATCACCGTGCTTAATGAGAAACTCGCACGCGAAAGAGACGCTGCGCAGGCTGAAGTTTCAATCGTGCGACGCGTAAGTTTATTCTATTTCAACTTCTTTTGTTTACAGCTGATGTTTACTGATAACGCGTCTCTTGTAATATAAAGATACTCAATGTCAAAGAACGCGCTGATCTCCTCCGTGCAAAGAGAATCACAGGCAAAAATGGGGCATGCCACGTGTGCCAGTCATCAACCCACCTTCCCGTCACACCCGGACCATCAAACGATCTCATTAGTCAGGTCCGGGCTCCCATCAGTTCACCCGCCACCACTCCGTTGTCATCCCCCCAACAGCCCACCATCCCATCTACACTGCCTGCCACCACCACCAAACCCACTGTCACCCAAGTGGCACTGGCTGCCGAAGCTCATCAAGGTCCCATTAGCCGTCGAGTTTTGGTGGCCGGTGCCCAATCCGCCGCCGCCACACCCACAATCACTCTCGCCGCATCCGCCACCCAGTCCAGCCCAGTGCTGGTGACACCCACGCGAGTGTCAAAGGTGGCCTCAATCCAGTCCAACAACAATCCTAGTCCGCTTAGTCGCGTTTGCATCATGGCCACGCCCTCACCCACTGACGCTACACGAGCCGCTGCAGTGTTACTCGACCGCATCAGAGCCTTGTCCACTCCCACAAAGTTACCAAGGCACGGCGCATCAGCCTCCAAGTCCACCACACCGCCCGTTCAAGCCAATGTGGCCGCTGCTGTACAAGGTCTCATTAGCCGAGTCTCAGCGGCCACGGCCCATTCAACGCCGTCCCGCTTGCCCAGAGCTGTCTCCGCAATGCCCAGTCCCCTTTGCGCTGTGTTGACCCCACATCGGATCCCACTTCCGTCGCCGGACAAGGTTGAGAAGGCTTTTTTTTCGGAGAAAGGCGCTTTGGTAAGCTTCAGCGTGTCAAAAAACTGACGAGTGCTTTGGAGCGGCGTTTGATTCCTCCACATATATTTTTTTTTTGGTATATTTTTAATATTTAAATAAATTCTGTGTCGTTCAAATGGTTTTATTTTCCTCACGTTCCACGCGTTTTTTGGCAAACGTTTGAAGTACGTGCGCAATTCTCGCTTGGGGACCAACCCATGATTTTGTTTTGCGCAGAGCAGCAACTTTCCCACAAGTGTTCAGTTCCTTTTCGACGCGTCCGAATGCAGTTTTTAAGCAAAACTCGTTTGACATTCGCAGGCGACTTTGAAAATTCGTTAGCGTCTTTTTTATTTGAAAAGGCATCCCACAGTGCATCAGAGAAGCACTCCACTAGATGTTGCGTCATGAATTGTGAGACTGCCGAATTAGAGGGCTTTGAGAATCGGACCTGGTTGTCTGAATCAATGGTCACACCGCCTTCAAATGAACGCCAGGAGACCCTTAAATCTTCTGCTCGGACGAATTCGATGTTATTCTGGGATGGTGCGTTGCAACTGACTGAAGTTGTTGATATTGTTCGCAATTTTTAAACGTCCGAATTTGTTTTTGAATCCCGCTCTTTTGTCTCACAAAAACAATTAATGAGGTTTCAGCGCTTGTTTTGTTGAAAACGAAACTCCGTATTATTCCATTTTGCGCTGCTGCTGCATACCAACATCCGGTCCCACACATTTTCATCCCACAGATATTGTTTCTCACGCGTTTCCATATAAAACAATCATCCTTTCTTGAGTTGAGGTGTAGGCTCAATAAACCACAGATTCAAATCAACCATCATTAAGGGAAGGAGACTTCACCATTGAGTATCTCCGCCACTCACTTCACCGCGGGTCCGCTACTTTTCCACATGGTCGCCTCCACTGGTTCATGTTCCACTCATCAGGCTCAGCAGGTGGTGCATTCTCGACGAATCGCGCCTCAACATAAACATCAAAATGGCAGCCTGTCCCCACTACCTTCTCTTGCTGCAAAAATACTGAACCTTTTGCACTCAATGTCAGCTTTATGCATGTATCATCAAACTCATCGAGTCTCTTGTACAAGAGAGGGACGCCACCAGCGCTGAAAATGCATCTCTGAGACGCGTAAGTTTTATTCGTTTTGAACCTTTTTTTTGGGCATGATGTTCAATGATGTTCTGTTATAAACAGTCACTATCTATCTGTCCATCAACCGCCGCCGCCCCATCATCATTTCTGCAAGTGACCAATTTCCCGTCCGCCACGCCCCCATCTGGTGCCCTGCAACCCACTGCCCAACCCGCCGCCACTATCCCGTTGACCCCATCATTCACCAACACACCAACCGACAAGCCCAATCTATCAGAACTCACCGTCACTCCCACCACACCTGTCATCACCCCACAACCCGTTAATCAAGTGGCACTTGCCGCTGAAGCGCGCTTCGGCCTCATTAACCGTCCAGCTTCAGCGGCCAGTGCCCAATCCGCCACCACCACCCAGTTGCCACCTACTTTTACCGACACGCCCACAACCAAGTCCACCTACACACCTGACAAGGCGACCCTTGCCGCAGCAGCAATCCGTGGTCTCATTAGTCGAGGTTCCACAGCCAAGTCCTGGTAATTTCGACGGTGCCAATGGACTCTTGCCTGTAGAACCTCGGCTAATGAGCCGTCGCAACGCCAAGTCGCAAAATCGAAGGAACCGATACCTCAAACGAACTGTCAAGCAGCGTTGATTGTTTATGAACATTATATTTAAAGATCTTTTATATTTAATCAAAATAATTCTGTCGCCGCTTTGCCGTTCTTTTGCAAGCAGTGAGAGTCAGTCTCTCAGAAAAAAGTGCCTCGTGCGTGATCGTTTCTTGACATCATGTTTTGCGCTTCTCTTTCTCTAGCTTTAACTGAGAGGGTCACAACAACTGAGAAAACATAAACTGGATAGAAATACCAAAAAAGACTCATGACTCTAGTTCTTTTTGTTCTGGACCACTGATGACGTGGAGCATATGTGGAGAAATAGCGGGGGAGGGACCAGTGTTCGAAACGTGGAAGCGGGTGTTGTTCAGCTGATGGACGCCAACAAGAAGGCGGCAAGAGCGCGACGCACCAAGTGGATGATTTACTGGATTATTTTGGTGATTGTTGTTACCATTGCAGGAGTGGTTGCGTGGCAGGCCTCCACTCTCACACGCCCCCGTCATCCACCCAAGAGCCCAAGTGGCACTTGCCGCCGAAGCTCATCTCATCAGTCGACGCGCTTCGTTGGCCAGTGCCCAATCCACCGAATCCACTGCCATGTCCTCTCCGTCACCCACTGACTCGTGCACGTGAGCGAAATAAAAACGAATTCGTGCAAACTTCCAAGAGATGAATCTGAATACCCTAAAATTATCACCAAACAGTATCGTCATAAAGATCAGTTGTGGTGGGGTCACCCATGCCGGTTCGCCCGGACAAATGCACAAACACCACAGTTGAGAGTAGACAGACCAATAATCCAGACTTCACGTTTTCCCCGGCCACAATCGCTGGCTCGACACTGTTTTTAGGATTCCAGAGTCTGTCCTTAATGAATGACAGAGAATGAGAACCGTGTCCAATAAAAGTTCAAAGAAGACAACTGCGCTTGCAGTCAGCTGCTGATTGCATTTGTCATCGCCAATTTTTAAGCACTCAAAATGCGATTTCTGGACGACGTTGAAATCAAAATAAGGGGGTTGTCAAAGCATGAAAATATGCGGCGTCACTCACCATCAGTTCCAGCAGTAGCAGCAACAGTCCTCACATGCGTCGTGGGATATCAACAACGGTGACGGCAATCTTGAATTGATGCGAAGATTGAATGACCGGCCGTCTTGACTTTCCCCCGCTTACTCGATCCCTTCCACCACCAGAGCATTCCGCATTTATCCACGGACCTTCTAGCAACAGTTCGTCTTTCCTGCGAATCCAACGCACTTCCGTACCACAATTAGTCGCAATGAAGCCAAATCTATACCTGAGGAACTGAAAGCCGATGAATGATACGAATCAGACTTGGATCCATGAATGCGAAACCAGAAAAACCGTCACTCAACGAATGATGATCGAAAAAATGACGCCAAATCCTTGCGGGGCAGCACAAAGTTGGCTCCCACTGATCAGTCTTGGAGATGGAGGGACATTTCGAAATTTTATCCGAGCCAATGCTTGGGCCACTCTGATATTCGGATGCGTCACCATGAACGAAAAATTCGAATAGACGCCTCAAAACAGCTTCGGAATACCGTTCTTCCGCATATTTGTTCATGAATTATGAGGCTGTCCAATCGGATGGCCGTCGGATTCGAACGCGGGAATGGCTGCTGGTTTGAATCGCTGGGCAAAGGGGCCCTCATATCAACGCCGAGAGGACTTCGAATTATCGGCGCCCGCGAATTCAGTCTCCGTCCGACGTGGCGCGTTGCTGCTGTCTGAAGCTGTGGATGACGTTCGTAATTTTTACGTTCAAATTCAGGAGCATTTAAACGTCCGAATTGGTTTGCATCCCGCTTTTTTTCTCTCACAAAAACAAAGATGATGACCATCGAATTCACTCAGCAAGCGCTTTCGGCCCTTACTGCCTCTCTGAATGATCCCAACATGGTAAGACCTGTCCCTCCCCCGCACCACCCCTCCCTTCGCGTCTCTGGCGTTGTTGAATTTCGGATGCAGAATTACGCGTGGTCAACACATCAAGTTCTCACTCCCATATCT
>QEAP01000476.1:0-15709 GCA_006535975.1 Chytriomyces confervae | reverse complement strand
CAGAAACCTATGGATCCCCGTTGACCGACGGTACTGGCCATACGATGGGTGGGTACAGTCAAGCTATGGTGGTGGACGAAGCATTTGTTCTGTCGGTTCCCACCAACCTTGACCCAGCCGCGGTTGCCCCTTTGCTGTGTGCTGGAATCACCGTGTACAGCCCATTGAAGCACTACGGCGTGAAAGCTGGTAGCAAGATTGCCGTTCTTGGTCTGGGAGGTCTTGGACATATGGGTAAATTCCTTTTTGGGTTGTTGTAACTGACTTTCAAAGAACAAAACTAACGGTACATTTTCCCCCAGCTGTCAAATTTGCATCCAAAATGGGAGCGCATGTGACTGTCCTCTCGCGCAGTGAAGGCAAAAAGGAACAAGCGCTAGCACTTGGCGCTGAATCAGTACTCATTACCTCTGACGCTGACGCGTTCAAAGCCGCTCACAGCACCTTCGAATTCGTCCTCGACACCATCGGCGATGAGCACGATGTCAGCGCATACATGAACTTGCTCGGCGTGGATGGTACCTACATCATGGTAGGTGCTTCGCCAAAACCGTTTTCGCTGACGGCCTTCGGCTTGATTGTGAAGCGCATCAAGATCGGTGGAAGTATTGTTGGAAGTATTAAAGAGACCCAGGAGATGTTGGACTTTTGTGGGGAACATGGGATTGTGTCGGATGTGGAAGTTGTGAAGGCCGAGTATGTGGAGAAGGCGTGGGAGCGAGTGTTGAAGAGTGACGTCAAGTTCCGCTTTGTGATTGATGTTGCGGGGAGTTTGAATGCGGATACTGTTGTGCAAGTTTGAGTTTTTTTCGGCAAACTTAGTAAATGATTTTCGACGCGCTTTTGAGACACTCGGCATTTTGGTAAATTGAGAATCAAGGCAGTAGACTGAAAATCAAGGCAGTAGACCCAGTGTTTAATGTATGATAGGCAACAACAGCAACAGAGTCCGTTTCTCAAACACAACAAACCCTTTCTCACAAAACATGACAAATTGAAAAGAGATAAAAAGGCGGCAAAGTAAAAAGCAGAAAATATACCAAAAATAATACGAGGCCTGTTCTTTTCTTTTCTTTTCGAGATGTTCATGAGGGAAGGGATGAGGGGGGAGAGCGGCAGCAAAACAGAGTAACGAAAACACACAGACGGAAAGCAACAACGGGGCACAGGAAAGTAAAAGGAGAGAGGAGGGAAAAAAGTTGAAGGGTTCTTTTGAAGTGATTCGCGAAACAAGTCTAAAAAATCGCGTATTTTTTCGAGCAGATTTCCTCGCTATTTACTGGTCCTTCTTTGGCTTTGCTGGAGCAACGAGTTGTGCGTAGTGTGGGGCTACTAGGTTGTAGAGAGTCTTGGCGCCCTGCGAGACGTGGTGGGTTTAAGGGTGTTCGAGATGGTGAGAATGTTGCTGCATTTTTGGTTGGTGCGACCCGCCAATTTGGACGGACCGGGTCCAATCAAACGATCAAAAATAGAAGCAAAATGTCAAAACGCACCAGGTACTGCGGGAAGAACATCCACGAAACAAACAGAAGCTTCTGCGCCCAAAAGTACGGGTTGTAGAACAAGATGTAGTCGTAGAACAGGTCCTCGACAAGGTCCAGCGCAGACAAGACAACAAAGTAGAACCCAAACGTCTTCATTGCGTCCGTGTCGCCCTTTTGTGCCGCATCCATGAAGCGGATGGCTGGAACGACGGTTGCAATGACGTTTGTGGTGAAGACGTGCAGCACGTTGAAGAGAACTGAGATGGAGACAAACAGGATCCCGGCGAGTGCAATGTACACTTTGGATACTTTGGTTTGCTCCTCAATTTGGTTGAGGGTCTTGTAGTTTGACAGGTGAGTGTCTGTTTTTGATGGAAGAGTCAGCGCGGATCGTCGGCATTGGGAGAAGGGGACACATGTCAGACGCAGACGCATTGCCAACAGGCCATCCATCTCTGCAGACTCATTGCCGACAACATCCCATCCGTCTCTGCATACACGCTCTGCATACATGCACACGTACCGAATTGCTTGCGGTAGATCTCGACGGCTTCCATTTGATCGTGCGTTGTCGTTTGATGTGATTTTAATTGGGTGACTTTCTCTTTTCCAAATTTGGAACATTTCGACTTTATTTACACTTTGTAAATGTTAATATTTACGCTTCGTAAAAACAAATGGTAAATACCTGCAACCAACACAAGCACCCTTGTCTCTGACGCGTTTCTCAACTCTTGTCTCAACGCAGGCTGACCATCTCGCCAACACTCTTGCCGCAGTCAGTAAGTCATCCCAACCCCATCTGTGATCAGTCACTGGTGCTTACGAATGCGTTGAAGGTGTTCTCGGCGGAACTGTCGGATACGTCAAAAGCAAGTCATTGCCGTCGCTAGTTGCTGGTGTCTCATTCGGGGCGCTGTATGCAGTGACTGGGTAAGCGGTTGTTTCAATCACTTCTCTCTTTACTCAAGCCGCACCCACACACAGGCACTTGATCCGAACCAACGCCGACTACGGAGTGGAACTGGGTGTTGGAACGAGCGTTCTGCTGATGGGAGCCACTGGACCACGGGCGTTCAAGACCATGAAGAGAGTGCCGCTGGGAATGTTCACGATGGGCGCGCTGGGTGCGGGATACTTTGGGAAGAAGCTGTATCAGCAGCAATACGGTGTATGAGGATTGCTTGGATGGAATAAAAGGGGAGAGGTTCCGTTTTTTTATTTTCAAATGCTCTTTGAATGGGGGGATCCGCGATGTCTCAAATCTTTTTTACCCTTCCGCTTGCGCTGAGAAGCTGGTTCAAGTAAAAGATGGCACCAATGAGACCGACTCCGCTCATGACGATTGCAACTGGCGCCTTCTTTGTGATGGCCTTTTTGCCCATCATTGCAAGCAAAAGAAGACTGACTGATACGGCAATCTCAGCGCCGTACGGCTTGGATGCAGCCACGCGAGAACTGAAAAGTTGTCGGAGATGCAGTCGTTATTCGGTTTGAATTCGTGGTTTGGACAATTGCTTTTTACCCAGCGATGGCATAGAGCCCCGCGCATGTGAGTCCTGCGACTAGAGATGGGACAGACTTGCCCTTGATGAAGCCCATTGTTCCTCCAGCGGCGCCTGTGATTTCACGTGATTTGAGTTGGTTGTGTTGGGCGGTTTTGATTTGCTGACACTCACAGATGCTTCCGAGTACGTATGCGGGGAGTTCGGGAGAAACCTGTTTGTTTGTATGCGAGTCGTGTGAGGCGGGAGAGCGATGTGGGTGGGTATGAAGTGTAAGTCACCATTCGTTGGATATTTTTAAAGATTAGACTCTGAAGGCTCTGAATGAAGAAGGATATGAAATAAAGTCACAGCTTTCATGGAAACAACAAAACGATCCTGTCACAAGGCCACGCATGCCACTCTTCAATCGCGCGTGCGGCGAAATCTGTTTCAACAAGAACCACAAAATGAGGACCCATACATACACAAGACCAAGACGATAACAAAAAAAAACTAACCTCGACTGCACGATGCCCCTGAAAAATCCGCTGACATTTCCGCGCCACTCTCGAAAATTTTCAATCCCGCTCTTCCGTTTCTCTGTGCCAGTCGTTTCTTGCTTCGCGGCTACATTTTCTGCGGCAATCTTTGGTTGCCCCGCGGCAACCTTTGCATCCAGCGCTGCCTGCCTTACTCCAAGCGGTTGCTCAGACCATCGCATCATCTCCATCATCTCCGGAAACAGAGAAATATAAGCCAGTTCACTGGGCGTCCTTGTCCGATTAACTGGCAAGTCCTGTTTGAAAACAGAAAGTGGTTAACAAAACTTGTCAGCCCATCATTTTGCATTGCAAAGGGGTACCGTCATTGGGGGCCAGGGATGGCCGCGACAGTGGGCGCAGTCACTCAAATATATATGCGCGTGTTCTGGATAATACCTGAAAGACAAGAGTGCAATCAGAATGGATGGTTAACAGATCCAGCAAGTTGTTGGGACATTCAGTAACGAATGAACAGCCAGAGAGAAAGAAGTGGTAAGAAGTGGTATTTAAACGCGCCCGCAGGCAACTGAGAATGGATAATTGTTTGATCACCTCAATTTTGCGACCATTTCATGCTTTTTAAGCAAGCTCACGTTGAAGTTGAATTTAGCAGCTATAAATGCTCTAAACTGTATTTATCTGAGGGTATCCACCAGATTGGAAGACATGAAACGCGAAGATGGAAATGTCTGCGTAAATCTGACCCGAAACAAACAAACAAAATATTTGCTTTGGTAAAATCCAACTTCGGTCCTCAACCAACCATGCTCTAAAATATGCTCAACAAAACAACTTTTAGGACCCAACATGCACATGCAATAAATCAAAACTATCCTCTTCAAAATTCAAAAAGTTGGTTACCTGCCGGCTGTCACTCAACTGGGCAGCCATCATGACAAGGCCAATGCTCCTTCTCCAAGCATTTTCCACCCTTGTATTCTGGCGAGATATTGTGAGGCAGTAGAAAACCGGTAGGGCCCATTCCTATTGACGCAACTTGGTCCATAGGGCATTCCTTCGGCAGGTATTTTGGGATGTTGACTTCTTCAGGGACGTTCCTTTCAAAGAGCTTTGCAACCAGATTTGGAGGTCTGACATCTTGCTCTGTTGGTTTGACAGCCACGCAGGTACTCCTGTGTGAGTAAATGGGGCGCGAGAGTTTGAATCTGGTCTTCATATAAGAGCAACAACTGCAGGTTGTCCTCGTGTTCCTATCTATTAAATAAATATGATAACTGTTAAACTGGGTACTGCGATACGGGAATGCTGGTGGTGGTGGGATGGTGGCCGTGGCGGCAGTCTCCTTGAGCTTGGTCTGCTCAGCCTTGACAAAGTCAAGGACTTTACCGGACAAGTTTTTCCGGAACGCCGCTCGCGCGTTCTTCTTTATGTGCCTCATTCCAGTCTTGGACCTTCTTCTTGCGGTCCTGGACATCACATCAACAACAACAAACAACCAAAACGAGACTGGCAGGCCAGCCATACGAGTGGAGCAGTTCCATGTCCATTCCAAAGCCCAAATAGGAGGGATTACCTTTTTATGCCAATTTTGTGCCATGCAGATTTGTTGAAGATTCGTTGGAAGACTTGTTGAAAGACTCTCATGCTTCACAATGGTGATGAAAAATCCTGTTTGCCAAAACTGAATTGGTGCTCGTGTGTGATCCTTAAATGCTTTCAAGCGAGTGTGGGGGAATGAATGTGGATGTGGCTGATGCGTGTGAAGGCTGAGGCGCAGTTTTTTGTTTTTTGGGAATTGTCAGAATTTTGAAGTTCTTGGCAAACCACTAAAACATGCCAAGTCACATTTACCCGCAATGTAATCGTCAAACAACCGCTCCTCACAGTACAACGTGGCGGCGCGCAAACGTACCGAGTGCTAGTCCGTGTGGCCGTTGGTGCGCGAAGGTTCCCTCAAGGTGACATCAGTAATAACAATGTCGCTGATTTTATTCGAACAAAAAAGGTGTTCACATTCGTTATCGAAATAATTGCATTCCTGGAAACGAGCCTGCTGCAAGAATTGAAAAAATTAAAATTAAAATAAAAGAAAAAACGAAAGAATCAATCTGAGTCTGAATCTGAGTCTTCGTCAGAGCCTTCCGTGTCAGTTGTATCACTTTCAGAAGGATGATCGCTTTTTTGGAACGCACGACGCGTCTTTTGGACGGGTGGCATGTCGCCTCTGCAGGAGAAGTCACTGCCATGCGATTGAAGCGTGTTGATCAAGGTTATTGAGCTGCGGTTGGAGGATTTGGCGCTCTGTAGGGCAAGTAGCCGGGCGGTTGCGGCCTTGACGCTGTTTTGCAGGGATGCGACCAGACCTGCCACACAAATAACAATTTGGGAGTCAGTTCAAGTCAACTCTGATCACTGTCAACGGTTGTGTTGAAACAGAATGACAATGTCAAATTTACCTTCAAGCTTCTCAATGGTTTCCTGTTGCTGTGTCGCAACCCCACGAATTTTCGCGTGCACTGCGGCGATGTGGATACGCCCCTTCCGTTCCTCGTTCAATTCAGATTGCAGGTGCGAGAGTGCAGACTGCATTCTTTCATGCTTCAGACATCTCAAGTGCTTTTTGGACGGGTGGGAGTGAGGGTGGAAGGCAAAGGAGATATTGCGTGGTTCTGAGGGAATACAGGAAGGCTCCAACGCCTGAAGAAGGGTTTGTGTGGCCGGGGTGACCTGCGAGGACGACGGGAGAGACGCAAATCTCGCCAGGTATTGGCAAAATAGCACAACCTGTCCACGGATGAATTCCAAGCTGTGACGGAATGATGAGATTGAATAAATCGACATGGAATTTTCAGCAACGCGGTTCAAAGCGGCTTGGAGTGCTTCTTGCTGCGGACCGAGATTGAGCGCATGTTTTACGTTTGAGAAGGAATGCAATTAGAAAAGAATCTTGAGAAGTGCTTAAACAGACTCACGTTAGTTGCTGGCAGAGCGTTAAGCTTGCTGATGTGAGCACTGGGAACTTTAGAGCGTCCAAACGGATCCATGAGTAGCGACGCGATGGACGGGACGTGTCTGCGGCCAAGTTGGGCGGACAGGCCAACATGGAGCGGCATCGTGGCTTTTCTTGAGTCGGGGAGGGATTTAACTGGGTTGTGTTCCAGATGCTGTGTACAGAGACAACCGAGGGATTAGCTCCAATGGGCAACAGATCCAGAAAATTGTGCGGTTGGGGAGTTTTAGTGGGATGAAAGAGATGCGAAGGTGAGGTATATAATCGCGCTCTCAGAAGGAGGAAGGGCGAGTTGGTGGTGTGGGGATCACCTCGTTCGGTGACACTTTCGCGATCTGAAGAACCGTTTTATCGAAAACAGCAACAGATCCAGCGCGTTGTGGGTTTGGGGAGCTTCGGCGGGGGGAGAGGAGCCAAAGAGGAAGGCGGAGGAACAAGTCGCGTCATAAACACGCGCTTGCAGGCAAGGGAGAAGGGTAAGATGGCGGATTGGGAGTTGGTGGACCCACCTCGCTTTTTAATGACAATTCTTTGACGTGTAGATCCGCTGAAGAAAGATTCTGAAGATGCGCTTTTGAAAGTTTCGAAAACAACGACAATTGAAATGCACCCTGAAAAACAAAGCGAAATGAAAATCCTTTTTCGGATGCNNAGACGCGAGCGGTGATGCGATGATGTTGTTGGATGGATGCCGACGGGTGCCCGAGAAACAGGTGGGACAATGGCGAGGTGGGCATGGGAGGATATTCGGACGGATACGAAGCGAGCCACCGAACTCAAGTGCCTGCTTCTTCTGAAAGCTGCGATATACTGAGCCGACGTAGCGAGGACCGCCGAATTTTGAACGGGCCACCGAAAGCGAGAAACAAATCCAGTTGTCCATCGCGACTCACGGCTAAACCATCTAGATTCAAAAATCGTATCAAATTCCGTCCCGTCTCACATCTCTTTCAGGAAGCAGTGACGAGCATGTGACGTCATCGAAGAAGGACATTCGGACACCATCATCAGAAAAGCCCTCATTGAAGTTCGCGGCGTACATAACAAATCCCAAGGCAGCTGAAGCTCAATTTATTCGCATTCTCAAGCCAAGATTCGGACTCGACTTCGTTTTTTCGATTGTGGCTGCGTTTGACCGACCACGGGCTGGGTACAAAAACAAACATCCCAGCGTAATTTTCAAGTCTCTCGAAGGGCAGCGATAATTCGACATTGTTGGCCCGCGATATAACATTGGAATGGAGAGGGCGGCCTGCCTTCGCATTTGTTCATTGCGAGACTTGGTTGGACGGAATTGAATAGGGACGCGGTGATTTGAAAATTCGCCAAAGTTGTTTTTGCTCTCGAAGTCTCGTCTCTCTCTTGCCTCTTTATCTCTCTAATTGCCGAATAAGAGAGAAGATGGCAAGTTCTTGCGCGTGTGATTGACAGGGTTTTGATTCTGGGATAACATCCAGCTCGTGAAACGTTGGCCCGAAAACTCGGCTGTCGCTGCTGGTTTCGGATCCAATCACTGAAATGAGGAAAAACGGATACTTTTTTTGGACCTTGCTGACTTGACACTGAAACGGGGGGTTGATGTGATTTCCGCGTATGCTTGTATCCAGTTCGTCCCCCTCTCATTGGGGTGTATGGAAAGTGCTGATGGCAAGGTCGTTCGTTTTCGTTTCGGATATGATTGGGCTGGGATAAGGGAACTTGCCAATGTTCCAATGGCAACATGGCCTTAAAACTCAACGATCATTGCTGATTGGGATCCAAATGGCTGAAATAAGAAGCACTGAGTGCTTGGGACTGATGAGTTCGGAATCCAATGTGCGGTTGATGGACTTGAGGCGGGCCGTTTTGTGGCCGTTTTTCGTGTCAAGTTTTTATTGTTTGACGCCCACAATGAACAATTTCTTGGAACAACGCGCGACTCCTGGACACAAACACCGCATGAAATGGGACAGAACTTGGTTTGGAATGACGGGATTCGCAGTGCCGAACGACGCTTCGTTTTCGAAAAAGTCAGCGTTTGGAAATATCCCATAAACCATCCATTCTTCTGCAGCAAAAACTCTCATAAGGGTAAACCAAGTAATAAATGTGGCATATTTTACTCAAATGGCAAAAGACTCAAAGAAAAACAAACCAAATGCTCTAAAATCAAAGATTACATGTCTCAAAAATAAAACCCCTCCTGCAACTACCACCTCCGTTGCTACTCACTCCTACTCAACTCCTAATATTATCAACAATCTGCGAAATAATCACTCTCACAAACTTGCGCAATCGTCCACCGCTTCTCCACATCCACATTCAACATCCCCTGAATCACTGCCCGTCCATCATCGCTCACCCCAGCTCTCGCCAGTTTACTCTCATCATACCGCCCTTCCATAATCGACAACTGCAGCCTCGGCAGAAATTCATCATTGAATGGAAGCGATGCAGTCAACATTGTGTACAACACACACCCTAAACTCCACACATCCCCTGCAGGGTTCACTGCTATGGTGGATTTGAGTTCTTCAGGTGCACAGTAGTGTAACGAGCCGATGCAAAAGATGGGGTCGGGTGCGGGTGGGTTTGTGCTGGTTGTCAGGCTTTCGGTTGAGTCCAGAGATGTGGGTTCGTTTTGGATGTGCAGGCGTTCGGAGAGGCCAAAGTCGGCAAGTTTGACGGTAGGGATCCAGTCGGGTGATGTGGCGGGTGTTCCCCAGCCACCGAAAGATGGTTGCGCGGATGCGGGTGAATGGTCTTCTGGAGGTCCGGCCTCCATTAGAAGCTTTTTTTTTGGAGAGAGGAGAGATATTTGAGAGGGCAAATCCAAAAAAATTAAAAACAATCAGGCACTCACAATATTTTCACACTTGATGTCACGATGTACAATGCCGGCAATGCAATGAAGATACCGTAAAGCTTCAGCAGCTTGCTTAAACACGCGTTTTGCTGTCGCCTCCGACATTCTTCCCTTTTTTGCTAAATGGTCCAACAAATTCCCTCCCTGCGCTAGTTCAGACACAATAAACACGGCATCATCCACATCCATCATTTGAACCATGCCCAGCACGTTTGGATGCTCAAGTCCAGACCAAATCGCAATCTCATGGTCAAGTAACCGCCGCACATCATCCTGTCCCGCGCCACAGTCTGCAACACTATCACGACCATTCCCATTCCTTCCCGCATACGCAGAAGCAACGCTGGGAGAATCTGACGCGTACGAAGACTTTGAACTCGCCAAAGAAGCATCTGACGTGGATCCACGCCCGCCTGTCCCATGTAACGGAGTTCCAGCCAAACTGCTTGTCGAATCATCGCTTTCGCATTTTTTGGCCACGATTTTAACCGCGACTCGCGTCGAGAGGGAAAGCATGTCTGAGAGAACGCTTTCAGCTGCAGGGCTTGCTTCAAATACGCGTGAAAATGAACCGTGTCCAATTTCTTTTCCGAGGACCCAGTCGCCAATTTGGTCACCTTCATAGTACACTCCGCGAGCTGTGTCGACCCAAACGTAATGTGGTTAATTTTGAGCGTTTGAGCTTTTCTTCAATTAAAAATAAATAAAAAAACACTCACGAGGCTCATCAAGCTTTTCAGCCAACATGCTCAAATACGACATTGCAGGACTCGGCGCCACATAACTACCACTAGAATACGAGTTCATTGCTGCAGCCGCGGCAGCCATCGAATTACTCGAAATCGTCGAATCTTTCCGCTTAATGCTAACTCCCGACAATGTACGTTGAAACGATCCAACACTTCCAGCACCTGCGCTAAATTTCCAAGATCCAACAAACGAGCCTGTTTGGCCACCACCCGCAGAAACGGGGGAAAACGCGCCCGATGAATCTTGGCTTGAATTGTGTGACGCGTTTTGTAATTGCTGTTGCGCATTGGCACTTGCTGTTGCATGCCGTAATAACGACGTTACATCGCCCAAGCTGCTGTTCCTTCCAACGCCACCAGTGGATGCACGCCCGATAACTACACCCGTGGCTCCTAAAGAAGAACCACCGCCAAACCCGCTGCCATTATATAAAGGGCTTCCTGCAAACGACGCGCGCGAGCCGAGCCCAGTGTATGAAGGTTTCCGTACAATCCCGACAGCCTCTGTCCATGAAGCGCGACCCCCGATTGGCGAGGCTGTTGAAAGAGCGGTTGTAGCGGATCGAGGAGATCCCAAAACGTCTTTGCTGCCGGATGCACGTAGTTTGGGAAAACTTTTTTGATGATGATGGGGGGATAGAGCGCCGTTTTTTGAAGTGTTGCTGCCATTTGCGGTTGAATCAAGAGCGGATGATAACGTGCTATTTTCCTGAATTGGCGATGTTACGGCGACAGGGGATTTGGCAAGCGTGTGTTTCAACGCGGATCGGGAGGGTGATGTGGATTGAGACGGGGTATTCAACGTGGCTTTCGAGTTGTCCATGACTTCGGGTATGCGGATCGATACGGAAGCTCGAAAGACTTGGCCTTCATCGTTCTCAGAGTCTGAATCAGAATCCGATTCGGAAACGGGATCTTCGATTGCGTCAAAGTGTTCGATTTTAGATATCTCATAGGTGGCTGGAGGATGTTGATTTACTGCTGCTGTTGTTGATGCATGGTCTAACTCTATTTTGGGTTCCCGCCGCTTCAGGTTTGAATGCGCTTGTGACGAAATGAAATCAGATGATGCAGGGATGGATGAGCTGGGTGACGAATCCATAGCGTTGCTTTTACGACGCATAAAGACGTTTGTATCGAATGTAATTGGACGTTGCTGTGGGGGGTGCTGTGATGCAAATGATGCGTGTTGGTGGTTGGAAGCTGGAGATGAGGTTGGATTTCTCGCTGGTGGCAGAACAAGTGCCTGATTATGGATGGATCCAGATGAAAATGCTGAATGGGATTGTTGTGTAGTTGCTTTGGAATTGAATGAGATGGGGTTGACTGATTGTTGTGATGCAATTGGAAAAGTGGTGGTGGATCCGAAGCCACCCGAGTCGCTTCCTGATGACGAAGCGTGCGATCCAACATTATGATTGCTGAACGATGCGCCCAATGTGAATTTGTCTGTGGATCCTGGAATGAGCATGGCCGGAGTGCTCGTCCCAAGAGAAACTGCAGCGAGATCCTGCTCAATATTCGGATGATCGGATGATGAACCGTTCGAATGATGCTGGCTGCTAGATGGAACTGATACAACGGACGCTGAGACTTTCTTTGCTTCCGCACGGGACAATCCGAGCGAAAGTGCGGACTGCGAATGAGAATGGCTCCCCGCAGAATCGACATAATTATCCGCAACAGGTCCGAGACAGTCTGTTAGTGTAGAAGTTGCGACGCCTTTCGGCCTCAGTCTGAAGAACTGCTTCTTATGATGGTCGCTGGGGAGTAACGAGTTCCAGGTCACAGCGCTTGAGCCAGCTTCCAACAACGAAGTGTGCCCCTCGACGAGTTCTCCCTCACCCGCTGGAAGGTGGAAGCGCACATCTCTCCCATCGATAACAGTCCGTTGCCGCAGTTCGTTCTTATCTGCAGAGTCGTTCTTCTCGTCCTTGTCGCTGAAGAGGGAGGATATGACGGCAACATGCTTCACGATGCGTGCGCCCGATGCAGGTCGTGGGGTGGGCGTGTCTCCTGGCGACTCGTTTGCGGTGGTCTTTGTCTTTGGCATTGGTATTTCAATGGATTTATTTTTTTTTTTTTACTTTTGTGAGTCACTTGCTCTCGTGGGTGCCTGTTCAGAGAGAAACTATGTGATCTGTGCGGACACCTGCGAGTGTAAGCTCGAGACTTGGATGTCTTTGTTGCTTGTTAATGTGTGAATGTTTGTTTTTAGAACACGCGATTCAACGTGAAAGGGTCCCGAGTGACTGTGGGTGCAAGTCGACTTGAAAGACTTCCCCAACTTGTATCTCATTTCTGGCTTTGTGTGCTCATGCAAACTTACCGACACAACGGCTTCTCTTTTCTGCTGGCCAGTCTCTAAACATGAAATACATTTCGCGTAAAGACACAACAAACGATGACGCCCAAGTCAGAGCTGCGCCAAGACAAAACGCGTGCAAATTTGTGCGTAACCAATCATCACATGTCAACAATTCAACAATTTTCATGATCCGATTTATTCAAACAATGGTCCATCGCAACTTTATTCAAATTCCCACGCTCTGTCTTCAACTATTTCAGAAGAAGGCGAGACTCCCCGTGAAACAACAACCAAAAAAGAAAACGATGGAGAACCTGTTCGAAAGCAACTGCTTCAAAACCCAACGCAACCTCATTGACCGACTGCGGTCCATTGGCCTGGACAAGTACATTGAGCTGCCCCAGATCGCCGTCATGGGAGATACATCGAGTGGGAAATCGTCGGTGCTGTCTGCAATCTAGGGCATCGAATTCCCATCCTCCGACACCCTCACAACACGTTGCCCAACCCAAATCGTTCTGTCTGAAGCAGACGAATTTTCTGGCACCGTTTGCTTGGTTCGATTCGGAAGCGGTATCTCAAGCCACTTGACCCACCTAACGAACCGTACCGAAATCACCACGGAAATCGCACGCCTCACACAAGTCATCCGCGATGAAGGCCAAACAATCAGCGATGATGCTATTGTCGTTGAAGTACGCCGACCAGAGTATCCAAACCTCACATTGACAGACCTTCCCGGTATCATCCGCACTGTCCAAGACAACGAGGACCCGGCCATGATTCCGCGTGTACGGCAATTGGTGGATCGGTACCTTGTCCAGAAACGTACAGTAATCTTGGCAGTGGTTCCTGCAAACGTGGATTTCCACAACTATGAGATTCTGCAAGCTGCTGAAAAGGTGGACCCAAAAGGCGAGCGCACGATTGCCATCATCACCAAGCCGGATGCCATTGATCCAGGCGCTGAACAGTCTGTCTTGGATCTTCTTATGAACAAAAAGAAGGCTCTGCGACTTGGATACCATGCGGTACGCTGTCGCAGCAAGCAGCACCACGATGACAAGATGACGATCCCGGAAGGCCTGCAAATGGAGCACGACTTTTTTCATAACCACAAAGTGTGGAAGAGCGTTGCGCCCAGTTACGTTGGTTGTGAACGACTCACTGAGAAGCTTGTCAAGGTTCTCAGGAATATCATTACCGAAAGTTTGCCAATCGTGTTGAAAGAAATCATGGACAAGTTGCTTAAATGCCAAGACAGTTTGGACCAGTTGGGGAGTGTGATGAATACGGCGCAGTCTCGGCGACTCTTTTATTCGAGATTTGTTTCTGCCGCGTTGCAGCTCATGAAAGACGCACTGCAAGGAGATTACGCAGACTTGTTTTTTTGCGATATCCACGAGCGACGCTGCGGTAAAATTTGTTTCGAAAACTACGCTCAAAACGCTAAAACTAAGCGCGTTTCTCACACAAACAGACAACCGAGCGAAAGCCATCATCCGCAAACACGACACCAAGTTCCAGCAAGAAGTTGAATCTACTCTTTTCCAAGAGAAATACGTGGCACCAGTTAAATTCAAAATCGGCGACTGGGTTGAAACCATCGAAAACGGGCAGGCGCGCATTTGCAGAGTTGAAGCCGTTGAAGACAAACACATCAAATGCAATGGCATAATTCACCCAAAGGGACACTGCCATGCCATCAAAGAACTGGACTTGACCAACCTCAAGAAACAAATCGTGGACAACCGCGGCGACGAGCTGTCCATCTTCCCTAGCTACAAACTCTTTTGCTCCCTCATGCGCGAATATGTTCAGAAGTGGGACGCGCCAATGAAGAGTCTGTTGGCATCGTATGCACATGTCTGCCAGGACGTGTTTCATCGAATTTTGCGACACTGCGGCAACGAAAAATTTTCAAGGCTGAATGAACACTCGGCCATGGTTCTTGACCAGTGTTTAAAGACTGTACGAACGGAGACGAACCGTGTTATTGCCGAGTCGCTTCACGCGGAATACCGGCCTTTTACAATGAACCCGGCGCTTTACGAGAATTTGATGAAACTGCGGAATGAGCCGCTGAAACGCGCGCTGGAAGGTCTCACTGCGAAAGGAAGCCGGGATGTCAACTTGGATGCCGTGTATGCCATATTGGCCATAAATGGGTTCGGTACCCAAACGGATGATCATCGAGAAGCGTTGGAGCTGCATGTGGCTTTGAAAGCGTATCTTGAAGTGGCCAAGAAACGTGTGGTGGACAAGTTTCCAATGCTGCTGCAAGAGCATTTTGTGTGCAAGTTGTTGGACACGCTTCAAAATCAGTTTGCGTCCATCAGCGATGAACAGTTGGAGGCGTTGCTTCGTGAGAGTAAAGCTACACAGAACTACCGCCACCAACTGGACAGTGAGCTTGAGTCGTTGAAGGCGGCTGAGAAGGAGATTTCGTTGATGTATTGCAGCGGCAGCAATACGTGAGCGGAGACCCTTTCAATAAAATGCAAAGTATTCCTTCCATACTTGCCAAGAACAAGTTGACAATTTGAATTTCCCATATATTTTGTGGTGCATTTCACTTCTAAAGAGACACACTCAATTTGCTGCTTAAGCTGGTATCATTCTGGATCCATCGACTCTGATTGCTCGGAGCGCTTGCCTGCCTCTCCAACTTGTTCACCGCATCCAACTCTCTCCGCGCCTCTCTTACAATATCCAACGCACCCACTCTTCCAATGTCTTCCAAACAATCCTCCCCAACAAACAAAAACCCATCCGCCGACTCCTTCGCACGACTCGCAGACACACCCGCAGCGCCCACGCGTTTCACAAACTCACCAATCCGTTCAAACGCATCTTTTGCGCGTTTATCACCCCTTGTTGCAAACGTTTGGAAAATGTGCACCATGTCCTCGTATAACTCTACGCGCACGGGACTGTGCTTGAATGAGTCGGCGGCAAACATGAGTCCTTCGTCGCGGAGTCGTTCCAGTGAGCCGAGTTGGATGAGTGTTGGTGGGAGATGTGTGGACTTATCGGTGGCTGAGTCGCTTGCAAAGAGTGGGCTTACGTATGGATGTGAGTTGAGGGAGTCGTGTGGTGTATAGTAGTGCGAGCGCTGGCCCTTGGTGATGTATGAAGGGTCGGAAACGATGGGAGGAAGGTAATCGAGTGTATTGAGATGGAAGCTTGGCTGCGAGTGAGTAAGATCAAGCTGGATTGGAGTGAAAAGAGACAGTAAGTAAATCATTCAGTCAAAACGTGTGTGCAAGGAGGAATAATCACCCATGGAGCAAGGGCCACAATTCCTGCAGGCATCTTCCATC
>QEAP01000475.1:0-18933 GCA_006535975.1 Chytriomyces confervae | reverse complement strand
TTCAGGATCTACAATCTATCAAACAAGGCCGCCGAGCTTCGTCTAAATAATTGTGACAAACTCGTTGGCATTGAGTGATCCATCGACACCAAAAAATTCGAGCAAAATAACTGACTCTGCAGGTTTCTGCGGTTCGGCCGAATGCGCACTGCCCAGACCAACTTGTTTCCGTGCGATCAAAGGAGAACTAGTTTTCGGCGATCCTTTCGCCATCATAAGCGGCTCGGATGAAGATGCAACATCGTCTAAAGCGGGATAGTTTACTTCGATAGAGAGATGAGACTTGACGGATAATTTGAAATAAACCACCTTTCCGTCCTCTTCAAAGACAGACATGTTGTTCCGGTTCGAAATGCCCAGAATGTTAATGGATGCAGTTGCAATACTCAGCGCGTTCAGCAGCTTCAATCGCCAATGAATGGGAAATTTGTGAGATGAAACCAGGGGACACGCGAATTGACCAGGGACAAAGGAATGTGAGGTGCAGTAATGGTGCTCTTCATCTTCGTCATCTTCGTCAGAGGAGTCGTCATTTTCCGCGCGTTTGATGAGGAACTTACTGGAACAAGGTGGAAATGTTAGGTTTTCAGGAAGCTGTGCTGGAATCACGAACCTCGCTCGATGTGTCTTTTTCAGCAGATCCAATAAAATTAAACGACTAACTGCAACACACGTATCTTGAACCGCGTCGTAAATCCAAGAAAGCAGATCCAGCTTCTCAGCCTCAGATGTAAATCGAGAGACAAACCAAATTCGGGCAAGATCGGCTTTGAACGAGACCAGCGCCCAACTCTTTCTACAAAATCGAAAAGATATACCCAGTCCATGCAGGCCTGGCATAGTTTTTTCGTTTCCTTGTTGATTTTCAGCAAATGTTTCGCGAACGAATGAATGTTTTTTTGGGTTGACGGCAGCTTGAAAGTTTCCAGTGATGCAAAAGAATTGAAGGAGAGCATCGCGTTTGGAATCAGAATTTTTGAAGACTCTCCCATAATGTGCTTTGTGTCATGCTGGTTTTTTACAAACTCCAACGGCAAGTCAAAGACACCACTTGAAAAGAGAATAAACTGTTGCAGTGCCTCTCTGTCGCTGAATTTCGAAGGGATTTGGTGCCTGCTGCTCAGACAGTACCGGGTATAATGCATCGAGAATTGCTCGTACGCAGAGGGCAAGTCCAGAAGGCCGTTCATTACTTCGTTCTCAATGAACACCTTCATCTCATCCACCGTGTCATAAAGAGCATCAATCTTTTCGAGGGAGAGAATGAGCCGAGGGTCATCAAGGGCCCTTCAAAGCTGCGTGACGAAAGATTTTTCAGCAGCAAGTAGAAGGGAACGAAAGACTTACATTTCATTGTCAAAGGTATCATCATTATTTCCGCACAGTTTTTTAGGTTGGAACAACAAGAGGCATGAAATTCGGAGAGTTGCAACTGTGCCCTCATTACTGGCCAATGGATTTTCCTTGTTCCCAATCGAAAGAGGTCTGAAATCAATAGCCCCAGAACCGTCGCAATGACGTTCTTCGACTTTCGTTACGGGAATCCAATACGAAGTGGGAAGAAAAGTCATAGGTACAACCGCAGTTTCGACCTGGCTTCCTGGAACTTTCTTGAAAATTACTTCAGTTTTGAGAAAGAGGGGGGTGTCGGCTGATTCGATGCGCATCTGTGTTGCACCCTCGTCAGAGTGGTCGGTATGGTAAAAGTAGCACTTTTCGTTCCCTGCGTAGGTCAGCAGCTGCCGGAATTTGTTGCTAAACTATGTACAATGCGATTCCGCTCCGCCCTTTACCAAAAAAACAAGTCAGAAGATGATAACGCGCAATTATTAACCTACCTAATTCGGCTCGAGTGCATACGTTGGTAGGTCAGAGTGATGGCATTGAGATATGCAGTGAGATCAATATCAATTGTTTTCTCAAAGCAATTGAACAACGCCTTCTCCACGTCCTGCAAGCTCACTCCCACGCTCTGAACTAATGCTGCATACACGGACTCGCAGTGAGCAATTGCATATGCGTCCGACACTGTCGAGACAAACAAATCAATGTACTCGTTTGGATTCACTTCAAAGCCTATTTCCTTTTGTGAAGCACGAGAATCATTTGTGACTTCGCTTTGGACAAGAATGGATCCATTCGCGGCCTCGTTCAGGTTCTTCATCTTGACGCTCCATTTGATATGGCCCTCCGAGTGGTCGCCTTTGCAATGATCAAACCCGAAAGAAGACAGTCTTTCTTTGCCAGACATGGTATCATGCACTCGCGCCCGAGAGCATTCCAGCAGCGTGATGCTCAGATGCGAGCCATGAAACGCCTCTGACGCGGCTCTTGGGAGGAACACCAAAACAAACTGTTCGGGTGAGCGCACTTTGACAAAACATACGCTTTCGTCCAGCCGAGACATGAGAACTTGATTGTTGAATGCGGTACTAGCTCCTTCAGTTGCTTCAATGTATTAAAATCCAACTCTTCGCAGTTTTCGGCTGCAACGTTTGCCAAGCCATCATCAAGCGCCGAGATTGTGCAGCCAGACTTCCGAGCGGAATACGTGTGAGGAAAGGCAATTTCGCTGTCAGTCACGAATGCCATTGCATTCTGAAAAAACTTCAGAAGCAGGAACGCGTATGAGAGCCTGTGGACTCGACGTGCTGCCCATCACATCTCAACTCAACCCAATCGACAGCATTGCATTTGAAGCGTTCATGTGTTGTTTTCCTCCATTGATCCCCGTGGCTTGTGAGCTTCGTCGATAAAATGAAAGGTGGTCGGCTGACGAGGAGAATCCAGTGCCTGACCCGGGGATGTGAATATAGAAGCCGGTAAATCTCCATCGCTTTTGAATTGAAACATTTGGATGAGCGGCTGTTGGTCGTCTGAGACCAAACCCACTCCCACACCTGCAGGGATCTCAGTTACAGTTGGAGCTGCATATACTATGCAAGAAACTTTGGACTTGCGCAGAGTTCCATCAATGCTGTACTTTGTGCGCATCACAGACAGCTTTCGTCCGGGCACATCGAGTTCAAATGAAGTCAACCTGGCTGCCTGCTCCTCAACTGCACCCTGCCGTTGGCTGTACACAGAAGTAGCTCTAGATCTCAAATTCTCACGCCGTGTGCCGTTCCATCACATCCATAGGGATATCCGATCCTTGTCGCCCGATAAGATGAACCCGCTCAAACGTCCACAACCCTTCAAACAATTTCGAGTCCGACTCCATAATCCGTTTCGCCAAAGGGTCATGCATTTCTCTGAATAGGATTTGGACGTCTTGGTTGCTGTTAATTCCAGCTACGGCGTTTCCGTCGCCTCCCAGAACGGGTTCGGCTCATAATTCTGTGACAACGGTTCGTTCCAAGCGATCAATCAAGATAATGTACTGTACTCCACATGTGGCGCGGCGCATTGGAATTTCTCCATTCTCATCCACATTCATCGCATTGCCTTGACCATCAAGGCATTGGATAGGCTTTTCCATCGATATCTGGCGGTACATTGTCACGCTATCTTGCAAATGCGACAAGAGTAAAAATCCTTCGTCCAGCCGCGCAAAGTACAGCAAGAACAGCGCCATGTCGAGAATTGAGACAAGGTGCGACCCACTCGCGCTTCCTCCGTCCGCTGATTTTAAAGAAACCATTGATTGACCCAAAGTTGACCTATTGACTACTGGCGTTTCCTGGACATTAACATCTGCAAGTCAAATCCACCGATGTGAATGCAGATATGACCGTGGACCGACTGGAGAGATCAAAGTTGAGTATTTTAATGTTCGCTCAGATTTCGTGGCAGTTTGATTCATGGTAGGGTTAAGCGCGTCATCGTGATTTTGATGCAACACAGGTCTTTCATCAGCAGCATCATCAGTCGACGTGCCAATATCAGCCGTGTGATCCACTCCCTCATATTCAACAATGAAGCGCGGCTTCTCGCAAATTCTCAACGGAGAATACTCTGTGCCAGGATTCGGAGCCTCTGATTTCGACATTGAGCACGATTAAACTCAAGGCTTGAAAAAGCCAAGATTTCATCAATAGACGATCTTGAAGTGGAACATTGAAAAAGGTGAGCCGCATGCTAAGTAGCCTATCAGTTTCGTGAACCATTCGGAGAACGACCAGGCCAGATGCTGCTGCCGCTGCTGAGTTTGGCGATGTTGCCGCCTCCGCGTCGGAAGAATGAAAAAGCTTGACAAACGTTGTTCGATTCAACGCAAACTAGCTCCACTCATTCGCAGGGTAGTTCATGATATGAATTAACGCGCTCGGAAGACGTGACCGTGAGTCTCGATTTGACAACGCCAAACTCGCATGCATTCCGCGAGACGAATTGTTTGAGAAAATACTTGGAGGATATGACTGAGGATTCACGTCTGACAGGACGCGGTTTGGGTTGGAACTGCGAAGGATAATGTCCACATCACAGTGATCGAAAGAGGCACTATTGTTGATCATAAAGTGGCAGAATACGTTCCAGAGGTTGGTTGAATCTGTGGCGGAGTTTCCTGTGTTGCTGCTGCTCGAGGAAGGCATCGGTTGGCTTCCCAAGTTCCATACGCTTGACCCATTGTTCGAGGTTGGGAATAACCTTGCATCAAATTTCGGAATGCTACAAAGGACGGGCTTCTGATTGAAAGATGCCAGTAAATGGAGCAACGAATCTGCCTCTCGGATTCCCCTGCAAGATAGTATCGATAGTATCGTGAGAATTTTGTGTTGATAATAACTGAAAACTGAACGTAAAAAGCTTACTTTAAATACATGGCAAGCTTTCCAAACAGATCATTTTCAGGCTTTCCTTCGCTGGAATTAACAAACCCAAGCGCAAACGCATGGTGCGCCAAGATATTTAACTCAATCCTCGGTTTCTTTTATCCAATACACAACGCAGGATCGATTTCTCTGCCCGCTGAGCATCCAGAGATATATACGCCTTGATTGTATACTGAATGATAACGCTCGGGAGCCAAGGTTGCATATTTCCAGTTTGTCTCCCATTTACGCTTCCTGAGGCTTGCTTTCTAGTTGACTGCTTTTGTTGAGAAACTCGCTTATTTGTTGAAGCTGTCGGTGTTACAACTGCATTCGATGCTTCATTCGAGGTTCTTCCAATCTGAATGCTCTTCAATGAAAATCCCTCCAACAACCGCGCATTGATCAACATTGACAAATCCGACGCTTCAACATTATAATCAGAGCATCCACATAGAATTTCTGCAACAATCGGCGGTACACTTGCAGCATATCAAGAAAACTTTGCCTCTCTCGTACGTTGCAATGAAATAAAATCCAGTTCCCCGCCACCAGAAGTTTCTTCCGAAGATGCAGTGAATATATCAGTGTTAATTCGTCGGAAGCTTGGGGTATCAACAGGTCGTGGTGGTCCAACAATATGACGTTCTTGAAATTTCGAGGCATCGCTTTTTTGTTTTGCGAAGTGGACATCACGCATGAGTAGGTGTCGATGACAGAAATTTGGTGGAGGATTGTATGATGCTGGGATGGAGGAAAAACTGTCGGAGGAAGTTGCTGAAGTAGGGATGCCCGCTGTAAGCGGAGTTGGGTATTGATTGTCTTCACTGACAATTGGGTCCAAGTATTTACAATCGCTGGCGTAGAGGAGTTTGCCAAAGGTGGCGAACGCAATGAAGCGAAGTGCTTCGTTGTCTGGGACTGCGAAAAACACATCACGAGTTTTGTTAGTTCTTTCTCCCGATAACAAAAGTTCTACCCAAGTTCGAAAAGTGCCACGAACCATATCCGAAATTAACGCTGGGATACAAGCCGCGATTTGAGCCAACTTGTATAATTGAAACTTGCACCGCGTCTCGTGATAGTCGTCGGCCAACATCGCGATAACGAAATTCCCCCTTCAGCAAGCTCATACTCACACCATCAGTAAGTGCAATTAAAACAGGACTGCAGTCGGCAGGCAAAAGTCGCAAAGCGAGCAGACCATGTTCGAGGGTGTTTGACGGTGGAGGTTCGTCAGTCGCTTTTTGTGGACCGGCCGCCAGAACTGGATTTTTCGATGGATCATGGTTCGAATGGTCGAGAGGATCTGAACGTTGCGGTTGATGCGTTGCAGATGCGGATGGATCGTGCGTCTCACTTTGAAGATGCATTCCATCAAGATCATCCATATGTCGTAATTCAATCATTTCATTTTCTTACGCGTTCAAACTCATGTACAGAGTTTCCGCAACTGAAATCAAGAACGAAGAAGGCTTTGATTTTCGAAAAGTTGCGGCTGAACAGTCGTTCGGTGCACAAACCAATCAGCAAATTGAGGTGAGTCACTTGCACATCTTGCAAGAGGACATGAACGGGGTGCCGCGAAATGTATGCGTGGGCGCGAGGTGATAGGTCTGGACGATATCCCATGGATGCACCGGCCTTTGCCAGAACCGCGACGTATACTTCTGGAATAATCTGAGCAAGTCGCAGGGCAGTAAGAAATAATCAACCAGAATTAGTTTAAGGGCAGGGACCTCAGTTGTTTGACCCGTCCAAGAATTTGTGATTGAAAAGGGTTGCGACATGCCGTCGAGGCAATTGCACAGACTGAACAATCGAAGATTCGACAAGCTTAATATCAGTACATCGATAGGCATGCAAAAACGCAGGAGTCCGAACATACGTTTCAAAACGCAGCGCGACAAGGATTCTGTTCAGTCGTTCCTCGCTCGAATCAACAACACGCATCGATGCGCTGACATCCACCACAAAGGTAACCTTGTGTCTTCGAGAGAGGGTCGCGATGCGGGTTAACGGTGTGATGCGCACGCGTGCATCCGGATCGAATTGCGAGCTTCTTTTTGTGGACTCCTTGTCCCGCTCCCATTCACACACAGAGTCTACTACAGACAGCCCAGGATATCTACATGAGGATCCTGTATAGTCATTGGCTGTTAAGTTAGAGCAGACCTCCAGCAACTCTGCCACGCGCATTCGCCGCATCACGACTCCCAATACCCACCCTTCACGGTCCGCATGCGTAGCAGCCTCGTTGTCTCGCCATATGAGCGCTGAGATCCACACAACTTTCGACCTTGGCCATTTTCACCTTTCCTTCAAATGCAACCCGCTTTTGACCCAATCTTGGCCAACACACCCACAGAAGACCCGCATATATAGCACGCAGAATACACAGGCCCAACTTTTTTCGTTCTCCGCTCTGTTAAGTACAAGCAATCACCCTAAGCATCATCGGCACGACTGACAAGAAGATTCGTCATCAGTAAAAAGTATTCTTGAATTCTTGATCACGGTGTGTTGTATCTCATCGACAGCTCTCGCTAACTGAGTCCAAAATCACGGCAGCAGATTCTTTTGTTTCAATCGTATTTTCTCGTTCAAAGCACATGATTTGAATGAGAAGGTGCAACGACCCAAAAACAAAACCGACAACGGCAGGACTTAAACTTGCGCATCCAGAGGATAATAGATTTCTAGTCTATCGCCTTAACCACTCGGCCACGTTGTCGTATAATCCTCAAAAAAATATGTAGATTAGAATAATAGTTTTTTCACTTTCAGCTCCACAGCTCACGCTTTCATTCGTACCTTCAAGAAGACCAGTGATCGAGCCGAGAGAGATTCAGTGAGACGGGGGACGTACAGCGCGTTGCGTAAGTGTGACTTTGGTAGGATCATTAAGAGTCAAGTTGATCGTGCCAAGCCTTCAATGGGAACCGCACAGGGAGGTTACGCTAATTGCAAAGCTCTGCCAGCTTGTGTGCTCATTTTCAGCAGCATTTTTTTCACAACTAAAGAACCATTCAAGAGGGAAGAAACATGTAGGACAGATGCATAGGTCTTGTCACTTTTGCTCGTAAACCCCAGGGTCGAATCTTTCTGCAACAAAGAATTCCAGACTTTTTAACCAATACCCTGAGATTGCTTGGTGCTGTTGCAATTATCCAAAAAAGGGGCAAAGATGGGGTCGAGAAGTTGGAGGGTGTTGGTTTTCTCTCTGGTGGAGTAGTTTTCCGGTAGTGTAGAAGATTGAGCTGGGAGGATTAGGGTAGTGGTCAAGGATTAATGGTACAGCAATAAAGACGCGAGGTGGCCCTCAAATGAGTGCGGGGGAAGGGCGTTCGTGAGGGAAAGCATGCGCGTTGGGAAAATTGCAATATATTCAATTGTTCTCCCGTTGGAGGACTCAAGAGGAAGTCTGATTGTGTCCGGGTACATGCAAACCCCACACTCATTGAATGTATGTCTCTTTTTCAAAAGAAATGTCTTAGCACAGAATGCAAAACGCCAAGACTTGGCTTGCACAGTTACTGCAAATTTTGGCTTTGAAATATGAAGTGGTTTGGAGAGTTATAAGAGCACAAAATAGGCTATTAGAAGACTGATCGTTATTGGGCTTGAATGCTAGGCGGACGTAAAGGAAAGAGAAGGAAGAAAATGATAAGTATTCAGATCATAATGGCACAAAAATCCTGCTTTCACAACGTCCTGTTGGCGGAGTGGTTAACGCGGTGCCCTGCTAAGGCATTGTCCTCTGGACGCGCAGGTTCGAATCCTGTGCAGGACGCTGTACCCTTTTTGTTCTTTTGGTATGACGATTCTGACATTGAAGATGAATTTACAGTTCTTAAAGATGTATTTGCCTGACGGTTGAATCAAAGCAGAATGAATATCAACAAAACAAACAGTCTAAAAGTTTTTATTGACGAGTCAGGTGTTGGCGAAAAACGTTGAATGCCTTTGGGCACAGGACGATAAAAAACATTAAACCAAGCGACTCCATCAACGCTTCTACGGCAAACAAAATCTCTGCGGGTGGCAAATACGCTTGCGTGATTTTTGCGCATTCCGACTGAGATGCCCCCGTAGCAACACATGCCTGCCACTCGTTCTGCCATTTCGGGGACGGGACGGTTGTAAAGACAAAGTTGAGGTATAGGTAGACCGACTGAGTTGTTTTTTTTTTTTTCGCTGGTTGGGTGAGTTTTACGCAGGTAGATTCAGAAGATGTGATTTACCCAGTTTACACAGAAGATGATGTCAAACACGATTGTTAACCCCTTGAAGGATAAAAACAAAGGGGGAGCTTAGCGCATACAAGGGAGAGAAAGTGTGTGTGTGGGGGGGATCAGACAGGTAGTACCATGGATCGGCCACTGGCTTTCAAAGTGCCAGCCATTTTACGAAGTGCGGCTTTGGCCGCTTTCGCCGCGCCAACCCTCCCAGTCTCCAACCCCACCGAACTCGCCCTTACACTGGCTGACAAGGAAGAATCCCCGCTTTTCCCTTCAGAGCCATCTACAATCAACCTGTGCTGCCGAATTGGCCCACTTGGAGCCAACCAGTGCACTTTTAAGATGTAAGCAACGGTCCAAACATTCATGCATAAGGACGGCACGGAAATGAGACCCAGGGGTACGAAAATGAGCCAGGTGGCAGCGTTTCCGGGTGAAAACAGACACGTGAATCCGGTGGTTCTGTATTGCCCGAGTCCGGCAAATGTAGCGCTCACAGCGACGCCGACAGAAACGATTAAAGCAAATAAAGTCCATTGATGGTTTGCCAGTTTCATGTTGCTGTGAACAACGAGAAAGTGGAGCGCAATCTGAAAGGAACAGCGTATATACATCACTGAGTAGATGTTGGTCGTAAGCAGAGAATTCAGGCGGGCGTGCTTACCGAGAAGGCGCAGGCATAAGCAACAGTGTAGTATGTTGCAAACACAAACAAGATCCCTTGCACAAGACATAAGCCACTGTTTTGCTGCGTGGCTTCGGTGATTGCATCGCGACATACGACCAAAGTCGGTGCGTTGTTTGCAAACGAGACAACATGGCAAAGAAGAGCGCCAAAGATGAACTGCGCCATCATTGTTCCCGGGTATTCAATGTCTTTGGCGCTTAGGGCATGGCTTGCGAGTAGGATCAGGCAGCCGAGTGCCGACATGATTCCCAAGGGTCGAACGCTTTCGTATATTCCGTTGAAGCGGCCGTTTGGGTAAAACTGGTAAACGGTGGGACAAGGTAGGCAGCATGGTCCGGTGCATCGTTGCCCTGAGATTTCTGGTAGTGGGGCTGTTGGATTGGACATGTTGAAGTTTGGATTGGGAAGAAGGATGGACGGGCAACGTGGCGGTGAAGGCAGCGTGATCTCTTCTTTTCCTGTGAGTTTTGAGTTGTTGTTGGTCGGAGCCAGAGTTCAATGAGAAACAATAAAAGAAGAACGCGTTCACCATTGGCAGTGCCTAAGCAAGTGTTTACATTCAAAGAATCGATGGACATTGGGCCGCACTTTGGCAACGCGTTCAGCTTTCCAGCCATTAAAAAGAGGCTGTAGCAAAGCGTCGCTGTCCGGTCGCAATTTGCAGCGCAACCAGTTTGAGTGATTTCACCTGTTTTTCGAAACATGTCAAAACCAGACATACATGGGGGGACAAAACCATTCATAAAGCACACCTCCAATACAAGCAGGATACAGCGAGTAGCACGAATACTCGAGAAACGACTGCACGCAAGCGGAATATTCTTTGGTAGAGTTGAGTTTCAGCAGCAAATCGATTCTTCCCTGGTTCTTCAGACTCGCTTCGACGGCGGCGATTGACTCGTTAGGTGGCAGGTAAACTGGGTAATGGATCAAGCTGGAACAGTACGCGTTTGGCGGATACGCTTCGCAGGAGCCTGGCATTTTCTTGGCCTGAAGAGAGCAAGATTTTCAGAATTTGAGTTTGTCTTTGACACCAGTCACAACCTCAGTATGGAATCGAATAGCAAAGATGGCGCATGAAGCTGTAAACATTTCATGGAAACAATTCCATTTTTAACGCATCATATCATCATCATCATCATCATCATCCTATTTGGCATTTCAGAGAACTCCCGTCTGTTGGCCGGCCAGCAGACAACAACCGCCCAGACACACTGTCCCCACACCCTCCATTCCTTACCATAACCTCCTCCTGCGCTTCCCTCGCATCACACAACTGCAACGCAACCTTCATCCCCGCCAACACCAAAAACGCTCCATGCAACGCAGTATAACAACACGCCTCCAACAAATTCCTATAATCACTTTCATACCCAAAAACGGAAGAAACAATATAAAACCCGAGAGCAATCAACAGCGCAACACACGACCATCGACCGTACCGAGCAATCACAGAGAACCGGTTGCTTTGTCCCTTACGGCGGGCGCGAGCTGAGTGAGACATGGAGTCCATTTGGTTTTCGCGGAGGAAGGAGATGTATGCGAGGAGCATGATCCAGTCGAATGTGATGACGGTGACGCCGCTGAAGGAGGATGCGAGCGTGATTGCGAGCATTGTGGCGGGTTTTTGAGTTTCGTTGGCCCAGTACAGATGTAGGCAGAAGAGGATAAATTGGGCAGTGTATACTACAGGTGCTATCGTAACGACTCCAGCTGCGATTTGGTATTGGATGCCGCCTTGAAAAAAAAAAAAAAAGTCAGTTCAACAGGCGCGGGGGGATATTTTCCAACTGCACAGAGAATGATGCGTGCTTTACCTCGGATCTTCAGGATGGCGTTTGACCGCAGCCAAATGTACCACACGTACATTAGCTCACCCAAACAGAAACATAAATCGGCGATAATGACAGCGACGGAAGGATCAAAAGTATGTTGGCGCTCAAAGATACAGACACCGGTGGATGCATGCAAAGTCGTCAAACTCACGCCAAGACCAAGGAGGGTTACATTGAACCAGGACAAGATCTGTGGTCCGTCTTGGCTGATGCGGCACTCCATGCGCGTTATAAAGTACGCGAGGTACGTTAGCTCCATGATACCTGAGGCGGTGAGGACGCCGTGGATGCCGATTGCGACCAGATCGAACGAGGTAATGTTCCGCATCGTTAAAAAGATTTTCAAGAGATTTCCAGCCATATTCATGAACTAAACAAATACTCCACAACACACAACTTTTAATTCTTCATGATTCTTCTTCAAAAAACAGAACAAAAAAAAACATAGAGTCTCCCTTCTTCAAAAACCCAATCTATCCAACACCCTACTTGCTCTTGGTGCAGTAGTCCGAGTACACACCCGTAGCCGGGTCCGGGTTCAAAGCCCAGAACGGGAAATCAATCGTCACACCACCGGCACCCTGAAACGCAAACGACATGACAAACACAGACAACTGCGTACCGGCGCTCAAACCTGCTGCAAGAATATACGTGTACTTGTTGAACCACGCGGACTGGTATTTACGCAGGTACAACTGGAACACAAAGCCGAGAATGATTCTGGAAAGCCATCCCGAGTTGACACCGACAGTAAAGATGCAAAAGTACCAGGAAAGAATGGCCGTGTTGACGTAGTTGAATCCAACTTTGGGGAAGTACTTGTGTCCGAGCCAGAAGGGGATGGGAACGATGGCGCCAATAATGAATGCGTACGATAACCACTCGTATGTACCTCCAGCGGCAAGGAGTTTTGGTGCCAGAGTTCCGAAAGTGATGGCCTTGGTGTTGAATCCGATAATGTTTTGTCCGGACCAGTTGTTGTCACCGTTGGGGTCCAGGAGAATATCGCGCTTCGTGTCCAGAATAATGTGGTTGAGAACCCAGTGGATCAAGGCACCCACGACACCACCGTACATTTGTGCGATAAACACGGCTCTGGGTGGGATCTTCATGTACTGGCCAATCTTCAAGTCGGTGCACATGGCAACAGCTTCCCAAATCGTGTTTCCTCCAAAGGTGGTAAAGTACATGTTGGCGATGGGTTTTCCGGGGAGCAAGAAACCGCCAATCAGTTGCAAGAAGGTCTTGAACGGCGGAGAGAATCCGGTAAAGGCGGAAAGGAGACCAGAGACAATGATAAAGACGAGTGCGATAATCACAGTGACAATGAAAGCCCACCATGGAAGGGAGTCGTCCTTGACGCAAATGTAGAATCCAAGAGCAATGGAAACAACCATCAAGGCCGCGTACCACCATTGTGGAACTTCGGGGTGCACAGAAGTAAGGTGGTAAGATTCGTCGACCTCAGCAAGCTCGGAAGTGTGCGCATTCGGGTCCGTCTCGGCGGCAGAGTTCTTCTTGAGAACAGTTCTGATTCCAGCGAGAATGTCTTTGCCGTGCCAGAGGGCAACGTGCACAATACCGGCAGTCACGGACATGTTTTGCATCATCGTGTTGAACGCCCAACTAAAAATCGGCATTTGATTATTACAACGCTCAAGGAAATAAGGACACAGTATGAAAGGACGGTACCTCGTCGAGTAGTATGGCTGACCGTAGGTGGCGTAGGCGGCCTCGTCGAGTGTGTTGTCTTTGAGAATCTTTGTTTGGTTGTACTTCTTTCCGCTGGCGAGGTAGAGACCTTGAGCCATAAAGGGGAAGGTCTTGGCGCTCCAAACATTGTTGTAGTACAGAATGGGGATAACAATAACGCAGCCCAGCATTCCAACCATTTGGTTCACTTGAGTAACCCAAGGGTAGACCCTGCAAAGGAGAGTTTGGATTAGTCGGACAACAAAAGACTTTTTTTCGGACAAGTTCAACACTCACAATCCATCATCACCAATGTTGTTCCAGTCGAACGAGATGGATCCGATTCCGAGACCTTCGTTGTTGTTGACTCCACCAAACAGTTGCGTAAACAGCGGGCTGTTTTGGTTGGACAGGCAAAAGACGGACACTCCAATCAACGTTGGGGCAATGTACTGGGGCATAAAAGTCCAGCAAAACAGGCCAGCAGTAGCCATCCAGAAGAGCTTGAAGGCCTTGTCGTTGATCTCTGCGGCAAACAGCGTCTCAAAGAGCGAGACTCCGGACAAGGCGGTGGGGTAAAAAGCGCGGCGGGGATAAACTAAGATGGAACGAAACATGCCGACTGCACCGTATCCAATGAATTGAGTGGTCAGGACCAGGATGATGGCGTCAAAGTACGAGTACTTTTGGTTAAAGTACAGGTCCTTGGCACCAATGATGAGTGTGGAAGCAACTCCTTTGGCACCGGTGGACGCGCAAATGACAATCAGCGCAAGCTCCTTCTTCGTGAACCTGGATAAGCAGCAAAACAAAATGGTTGAGCAAAAGGAAAATGCATGCGATCAAACGTGGTACTCACTTTCCAGGGTTCAAAATCCCCGTGGGAAGAACCTTTGCAAGGAATATTCCGCCAACCTGAGATGGATGAGAAAGTATGATTAGAGGCCTGCGCGAATGCATCGAGAATTCGGTTATAAAGAACTCACGTATCCAAACACGGACAGCATGAGGGATGACACGGCCACGGTCTGGGGTTTGAAGGTGTACAATTGACCGAGGGCACCAGCAAAGATTCCAAGCAATGTTCCGAGGAACCAGAAACGGAAGGTGAAGACGGGCTCGGTGGGGTCATCGTCGGCCGAGACAAGCGCCTTGACGATATCGTAGCCCCACTCGTCGACCTTGAGTGTCTCTGCGATTTCGTCGCGGGAGAGCTGGGCGGCGTTGGGGTCTTGGGTGTTGAGTTGGTCCTTAGCGTCGAGTTCCCGCTTCTCAGCGTCTGAGACGACAGCAGCCATTGTTGCTTTGTGTGTGTGTTGATAGAATGAGGAGAGGATGGCTGGGGATGTTGGCCTTTTTATAGCAATTCCTTTTTGTCCTTTTTGTCCGGTTTTCCAGTTGTTTGCTTAAATTATTGGGGCGCGATGCTCTAAAATTTTGGGTGTCATTTATTTTGCACATACCAATATTGTGACGATGATTGACGGGGGGGCGTATAAGTGCGTGTGCACACTGTCTGTCCGTCTGTCTGTCCTCCCTCCCTCCCAGCACCCACCCTCTACCACACACCCACACACCCACACCCACACACACTCACTCACTCCCTCAGTCACTGCCCAACTCGCTCGCACTCAGTCGTGGGCGTCGCAGCGGCAATCCCAAAACGCCACTCAATCACATGTTGTACCACTCATCATCGCGCAATCATCTCCCCCCCCACAAACACTGACTCCAACAACGCAGCACCAACCACTCCACAAACACACCATCTCATCCCTTACAACACCCCATCCATCCATCCATCACTCCCACTAACCTTCCCATTCTCTCGCTTGCAACTAAACCAAAAACTTGCTCTTTCAATCTCACCACACAAAAACGCCTCCCAAAAAGTAACGAGCTTTAATATTTTTTGATCGTTGATTGGAGAAACGCCACCCGGATGTATCGACAAGTGCTTGTGCGGTGTCCACTTAGTTGCTCTACGCGCCTGTGACTTCTGTTGATCAGCGCGCTACCACTGCCTATACTCCAAGTCACCAACTCCAAAATGTCTTTCTGATAATAAAATGTGAGTCCCTCCGTTTTGAAGCTCTCACATCGGCCCAATGGTCTAGTAGTATGATTCTTCTTTAGGGTAGAAGAGGTCCCGGGTTCAATTCCCGGTTGGGCCCACTTTTCCTTACTTTTTGTATCCTCACCGTCTGAAGTTGAAGAGGTTTGTGCATGTGAACAAGGCGTGTCCTCCAGTGATTGTCAGAATGAATGGATACGCAGACAAAACATCGTCCAACAGACATAGTATTATTTGTAATTTTTATAACCCCAACCAACCAAATGACCAACACACACACGCACAACAAGAACAGAGCAAAAAAACACATTATATTACACTCTGGCTGAGCGATCAAAACTCTTCGTAGTCTGCATCAACGGCCTTGTTGGTTTGCTCGGATTTCGCTGCAGATGCTTCGAGTGTTTGGACGAGTTGTTCGCGCTCCAATGGTCATGCGATCTACATCCGCTGGACTGAGTTCTTGGCTATCAACGATTGATGTGAGTTCGACGTGAGTTCGTTTTATTTCGGATTCTGAGGTAATGATGGAGTTAAAAAAAAAAAAAAACTACACAAGATGCTGTCCTCCCTGAAAACAGAAGAGCACACACACCTTTCGCAGATAACACATCTTCCGCGACATTCAATTGATCCTGTAATTTCTGCTTCTTGAGTTCCAAATGGGGCTTCCCGCAAGGTGGGTGTTCAAAATATTCAAAGTGTGTCGCCCAGTTCCGTCCAGGGCCAGCACGAAAAGATGTAAGTATGAGTTAGAATGATACATCAGGAACTGAGCGTGGGGGGAACAAGGCTTATGGGTCTGCACGGAGCCAGCTCCGAACAGTCAGGTGCTACTAGCCGGAAACAACAACGGCATTACACCGGATCACACCTGCCGCAGTCTCGTTTCGGGGACTATCGCGGCACTCGCAGGGCAAGACAGAAGAAAGAGATGGTGAAGGGCTGAGCGGGGCCGCACCTGTTTTGAATCCCTGGTTGGTATTTTTGGTGATTTTGTTTGCACAATTTTTTGAGAACGCGTCCATTTATGCCCAAAAAAATGAACTGTCTTGCCATGTCGTCAGACGACGAACAAGAGGACGCACGGCCCTTTCTGGATACTGTTCTCGCTGAATATGCCGTCAAAAACATGAAGGCGGGCAAATTCCGTCTCAATCTGTTTCTGAAGAAGGGCGCATTCACATCCAGCAATCAAGAAGACGAAGCGAAGCAGACACTGCAAGCAGTAATGAAGTTCGCGAACGAAGAACGAAAAAAGGCCGCAGGGGTGCAGAAAAAGTGCCTCAGGAGAACTTTGGAGACGCTGGACTCAATGGACGTAAGTGATATGTGTTGTTTTCTTTCTCTCTCATCTCACCCCTTTGCCCTCAGTTTGACGACGAAACTGCGGAGTGGTTCCAGTATTGGGACAAACTTAAGTCCGCGGAGTCCAAGCAAAGGAACAGGCGGAAGCGTGATTCTGAAGCGGACTGCCTTCTCACAGCAGCAGTTGCGAAAGTGCGCCAGCAAGAGCAAGACCTGCTTGAAAAGCCTAAAAAAAAGGCAAGGCTGCAGTTGATTGAGTCGATCAAACGCATCTGCGACAAGCCACCACTTGGCCAAATTCCGGCGTGCCTTGGTTCGATACAGGCCTGCTTCAAAACCGAGGCAGCTTACGACAACTCCCAGGCCCTGGTAATTGATTTACGACGCAACAACAAGGATATATTCTCGTCGATTCCACCGGAGACGGTTGAAGAATACATATCCTACATTGCCGAACGCTGGGACGCGACATCTTCATCGGAAATGCAGGTTCGATGTTACATTTTGACATGTCCCAACTTTACATTTGACATGTTCCATCTCAACCACAATTAGGACTTCCTTGGGGAGTTCTTCAATGGAATGGCCACGCGTGATGCTTCAAAGTGGTCGAAGTACCTTGAAGACTTCATTGTACCAGACAATGTTCAACTTCAAAATGCCATGACCGTGATGAAAAGGACCCTCCCGAACTTGTAAGTGCTCCCATGTTTTTGCTGTCATATAATTCTCAGAATACAATTAGCATTCGGGCCATCCTGGACCCAACCGCGCCGTTGCAAGACAAGAAGACGCTGGAATCGCGCATGCTGAATGATATCATTCACCCTCTTTTTAAAGAGAGCCTGTTTGTATTTGGAAATGAAACTGTCTGGCACAGTGGTGAGATCCCGCATTCTCATTTCACTGATCAAAATCGAGCAGATGGTGAGTTGTTCAACCTGATGTTGATTTATTTCAAATTATTTACAAGTAATTTTAGGCGTTGGGAAAATGAGAGGCAAGGATTTGCCATTAGCCTATTTTGAAGGCGCACGTCCTGCTTCACAGCCTTCAAAACAATACTCAGATGACATGAAAATTCGGTCCAATTGCGTGTCCATTCTACGACAAGAGGTCTTGGATATGGAAAGCCTTCGCAAGAAAATGCCAAATTTTCTGTCCACCTTCGGAGCGCAATACTTCAATGACCGCTTGAGTTTTTTCGTGGCAGACTGCTTTGGTATGTAGGTTTTTTTTCTGATTCCTGTTCTGATAAGTCTGTCTGTGGACAGAGAGCATCTTCTTCCACACTTTTGACGAAGTGAATGTTCCGAAGAACTCTTCCGAAATTTGCGGATTTGCGGATTTGTATGAGAGCATGTTCGGATGGAGTGTAAGTATCTTTGCTTTGTTTGCACTTTATGCTAAGTGTTGAATGTTACAGGTCTTGGTTGGAGACATGGTCAAAGAATTGGAGGCTGCCGAACGCCAACCGCGAAGGAGCAGGAAGTCTTTCTTCAGCAGTTTCACTGCGCTGGCCCGCCAAGACATCGAGTGACCAGGACCATTGAATTTGTGAAAACCTTTCAGCGCAGAACATGTGTTTATAAAAGTCACGTTTTATTCTCGTATCAAATTCCAACTTTTGTCCGATTGTTGTCCGACTTTTGTCCAGCCTATAATTCATACAGACTGTAGGTGGTTTATATTTACACGACGCACTCACTTCTGCAAAAACGAACACCCACATGCGCACACAGCTGCAACCTTTGCACACATGTCATCCACGAAACACGTCATACCCAGTGCTTAAATCCACAAGCTTGACGTCTGTTGGTCGAAACTTTGGCATGCTCACTGCCGACACATTGAAGGAATTGAACTCATCCATCCAGCTGATGCTCATGCTCCCTTCCTTCCTGACAGTTTGGGCATTTCCCGGGATAAGCGAAACGCGTTCCTGAGGCCCTGTGCAGTTGAATTCATCATCCACTTGAAGAATCTGGTGGTCCGACAGAAGTGTAATGGGAGCAGCCCTCGGGACGGCATCGCGCGTGACTGATTCTCCCGTACCCAAATCCGTGCACAATTCTGGCGTCGCCTTTCTTTTGCATTTTTTTGCAAGGAGAATGGAAACCATGATGCAAATGGGACACTGCTGCGACAATCATGATTGCAAACACAACAGGCGGAACTGGAAGTGGCCTCCGTAATCCATGCTCGGAAGCTGGCAGGGACTTTGTTCATGTCGGCCATGCATGCATACTCCCCACGGATGCGAGATGCGATTTCGAAATTTGATCAAAAAACGGGTATCTGAATTGTGGATACTTTTGCCGTCAGAAAATTTCGGTTTGCG
>QEAP01000474.1:0-18944 GCA_006535975.1 Chytriomyces confervae | reverse complement strand
TTGGAAGCAAGGCATCAGTCCGTCGAGTGAAGCCTTTGGACGAAAGCAGCCTGTTCGCCGATGTTTCACCCACGAGTTTAACAAGCGTTTTTCGAATGTCGCGAGGACTGTTTGAGGCCGGATAACGAGTGGTTGATGTTGCAAGATGGCGACAGAGGGGTGACTGGGTATCTCGGCTGAAGACAGTCGCAAGTGGACTCTTGCACAAGTTGATGCTGATGCGAGCGTGGATGGCGGCAGGACGCAGTGCGAAGCATCTTGCGAACATATCCGTCGCTTGTTTTTGGGTATATTCTTTACTTTTATTTACTTTCACATTTCTTTTTATGTTTATGTTTGATCCTTCTTTCGGACATTGTTGGACACTTTCGACTGATCTTCATGGCAACTAGCGCACCCCAAAGCATAAGAAAGAGTGAAATGCAAACTCACCAGGTTGTATCAGAACAGGTTGGTACATCGTTGAGGGTAGGTGTAGAAAGAAGTATAGCAGAGGTTTGTCTCTCTAACGCGCGCTTCATGGCTGCAGTTAAAAGTCCATTTTGCGTGAGTCGCTGGCTTGAAGCCAACGCTCTTTTCAATGTGACAAGGGATTCACCCCAATTGGGACATCGACAACGGCAAAAGGTCACACACTGCCATTTATTGTAAACAATTCGTGCTTCCATTCAACCAAATTCAACTCAATTCAAGATTTCTTGGCCGTCACAAAATTGACAACTGCCCCATCTTTCACTACAATCACCTTCCCAAACTGCACCCTTTTGCCGGTATTGGCATCAAAAAGCCAATTCCTTGCTTCTTCACAATCCCATGCGATCGCTTCAATCACGCTCTTTTCGGCACCCACCGGCACTTGTACTGTCCCGCGTTTCCTGCCATCCACCGTTACAACGCAGACACGCGAGTCGCTCTTTAACGCGGCTTCTGAGACAGCAGGCCATGGTATCTCATGAACTGTGCGTGGTTCACTTGGGTGCAAGTTGGCCCACATTTCTTGTGAACTCTGTGGCGCGAATGGTGATGCCATTTGGATTAACTCTGAGAGCGCGGCTTTGAAGGTTGTGTGGGAGTGGAACGAGGTTGGGAGAGCGTCCATGTGGTTTGTGAGTTTGATGAGACTTGCAATGGCAACGTGGAATCCAAACGTTGTTGTCATTGCATGAGTCACCTGTATTTGTTTTACCAGTTTTTAGTGAACTGAAAGTGTTGTGAAGAATAATAGTAAATAACCTCTTTGATGGCTGTATGCAGCGCAAACAACAGTTTCTTCTCCAAATTTGACGTGTCCACGATTTGAGGACTTGCTTCAGATGCTGCAGTTGCAGTCACGATCTTTTGACACTTTGCAAGCCATCGCTGCATCCCAACAATCCCGCGCTCATCCCACATCAATTCATCCGTCGGTGCAGCTTTGTATAGAATCGCCAAGCGTGTGCAATCGGAGCCGTATTTTTCAATAATTTCCTGTGCATTTTTCAAAAAATACTCAGTTCAGCACTGAACATTGGCCAGCGCGTAGAATCAAACCGATGGATCCACGCCGTTATACTTTGATTTACTCATTTTCTCGTACGAGATGGCACCTACTTCTCCGGTCGCTTTGACGATGGGTGTTTCTGCATCTAATTCAAAAACACTGATGAGTGCCCTTTGTCCAAGCATTGCCTCGCAGCACCGTTCACCTTTCCACTCAATTTCTTCAGGCTTAAAGTACCGTCCACTCGTTTTGCATCTGACAGTTTGACCCGTCACCATCCCTTGTGCGAGCAACAGTTTGAAAGGTTCGCCGTTCCACTCGCTGTCTTGACTTCCCGGGGCGATTCTACTCTTGAATAAAAAGAGGCCGACGAACCGGGCGTACAGTAAATGCAGAATCGCATGTTCAACACCGCCAATGTAGGTTGTGACCGGCAGATGCTTTGCGGGGAGGGATGGATCACAGATTCTGTATTTGTGGATTACGAGTCAGTCTGCTATTTTTTTTCCAATCGAAAGAGAAGTTTGTTGCACGACTCTCACTGCTTATCATTTTGAGGATCGAGATACCGCAGCCAGTACCAAGAAGAGTCAATAAACGTGTCCATCGTGTCTGTGTCCCGCTTGGCAGGCCCCTTGCATCTTATTTTATATTCATTCAACGTCTGGAGTGAAGCATCACAAAAAAGCATATTGGAAATTACTTTGGACACTGGCATTCAACCCACTCTGTGCAGCTCGCCAGTGGGGATCCACCACGGCCAGACAGTTTTACGTTTTCTGGAAGTATTACAGGAAGGTCGGCCTCAGGGACTGGCACAATCTGAGAAATTTGCTAGATAAGAGCCAGTTCCAACTTCAAATGCGTCCTACTCACACCGCATGAGGAGCAATGAATCATGGGAACAGGTGTTCCCCAGTATCGTTGACGAGAAATGAGCCAGTCGCGTAACCGAAACTGCCAAAGCAGCAAAAAAAAAAAAAATAAGGTTTGCATAATCCAAGAAGTCAAAGGGAAAACCTAACATGCGTTTTCTTGAAGGGTTCCAAATCAAAGTCGACAGCGATTGAATCATTTTCTTCCATTAGTGGGATGCCATTCTGTTTGGCGAATGCTGCATCCTTTGAATCCAACAGAGACCCGCCAAACGTTGCACCGACGCCAAACTCCGAAGGCATAGCTCCAGATAGGTATATGGCAAGTCTTCGAGACGTGACTGGATTGATTGAAAAGAGACCTGTTGGGCAGCCTTTTTGTATCCAAGTCAGCAGCGATTTAAAACAAAAACTCATTGGTTTATGTACCAAGCGCAGCTTTTTGAACGGGCGTTAATTGAGAATTTTGAATGTCTTTTGCGGTTTGCAGCAATTTGGGTCGATATTTGCAAGGAATGGCACTTGATTTTCGAGAGGTCAGAATGTCAACAAATAAACGCAGTTTTTTTGAAGCGAACCTTGATTCTATCAATGGATGATCGCACGCAATTGACACATATTCCGCCATTTTAACTGTGTCAGGATTCGTAAAGAAGACTAAAATATCCTGCGTTTTTTTTTCGTAATAATCGCGATCAGAAACTCGCGGCAAGTGTATCAAATTGCCAAAACTTTTTTCACTTCATTTTGACCGTCTATTTCGCAAGAAATCTGAAATCCGTCTTCTCGGCCAATCCAGTTTTTCTGCAGTTGTTTCACGCGCGTTGGCCAATTTAGCGAATCTAAGCCGTTGAGAAGTTCCTAATCGTCGTAATTAAGACATTACATTATTTCGAAAACAAGTTAGTCAACTCGCATGGGTTGTATAATGTTCAATGAGATGGATTTACATTTTGGTATTCTGTGATTTTGATGAACCATTGCTCCAGCTTCTTTTTTTCCACCAAAGCCCCAGAGCGTTCTGCCTTTCCCTCAGAATCAACCTAGTAATACGCGGGGAGACTGTGTGAATGCTCGAGGGGTGTTCGAAGATGTGGAACAACACACCTGCTCATTCGCGAGAACTGTCTGATCGACGGGATCCCAATTGACAATCGATTGTTTGCGATACACAAGACCTTGTTGATGCATCCTCAGAAATATCAGTTGCGTCCATCGATAATACGAAGGATCGCACGTGGAAACAAGCTTTGGGAATTGCGGGCATAAGTGAGAGGCTTGACAACATGACCAAAAACTTAATATGAAAGGTACCCTCTCCCAGTCGAACGACGTCCCCATAGACTTGAGCTGAGTCGCCATTGCATTCATGTTTAGTTTCGTCCACTCTGCTGGGGCCACGTTCCGTTCGATGGCAGCATTCTCTGCAGGAAGTCCGAAGGAGTCGAATCCAATGGGAAAGATGACTTTGTTGTTATGGGATTCAAGGTTGCAGATACGCTGCTTGTTCGGGAGGGACGAGGATCCCGGAATTCGCTTGGTTGGCTGGGATCGGTTCTTTCGCTCGAAGCGTGCGAGGACATCGGCGATGGAGTATACGCGGAGGTGGCCCATATGCAGGCGCCCGCTTGGGTACGGGAACATGGGTAGCACATACCGACTGGGCATTAGCGCTTTCCGTTTATTTATTTACGTTGATTTTATTGTGAATCATCGAACCAGACATCGGACATGCGATGAGCTCTCCTGTTTCAGTTTCACTTGACGCTGTGTGTTGGATGTTCTGCTACTCTAATGCGAGCTACTTCGGCAACGTATCGAGATTCGAAAGCCGCAGAGAAAGAGACCAACTTGTGCATGACAAACTTGTCGATATTTTTTGCTCGAGTGTGTGCGCATCCCTTCGATGCCACAGTGTTGGCGTCAGCTTTAGAAATACATTAAGTAACCAAAACACAGAAAGGAAAATGATATAAAAAAACAAGCAAGAAACACCCCCGCCCAAAGTTTTAAACGTCTTTTCTCCTAAACGTCAGCGTGAAATCCCCAGCAGACCCAGACTTCCAAATCAAATTTTTAACTGTCCCCAACGTCATTTTCGGATCCAATACGCGGTCTTGACAGCACAACTCCAGATACTCTTCTGGCTTCACAAGATCCCGCGGATTCACATCCACAGGTATGACAAAATCGTCTTTCGTCACATCGCTGATTGCAGATGTAGCACCGCTTGTCCCGCTGCGTTTCCTCCTTCCACTGAACAAAGATACACCTGACCGGACAGACGCTGAATCTGCCGCTGCCGCTGAAGGGACAGTCAAGGAAGTTGCATTCATGGCTTCTACACTTCCTGGGTTCACGATTCCTGTCCACAGTCCGCGTCGTTGTGCTACAGTGGCGCCTGTCGGAGCTGACGCTCCTTCCTCTTGCCGGGAGCCCCCCAGCATCGGAGATCCCGGAGGAACAACAGGTGGTGCTGAACTCGGCGGTTCATTTTTCACAGAAAGGGCCAATTTGACGAGCGATATGGGAGGTTGGATATTCGCGTTGTCTGCCACGTATGCAAGCAGTTTTCTGAGACGAATCATTCGGTTCGATGAAAGTCTATTTGCATTGTTGGGCAGTTCGGGTAAATTTGAGTACGGATGTGGATTCATTGTGAAGGATACTTTGGGAAGATCTTTGAGTTTTTTCTGCGCTCACACACTCGCACGTTAAATCATCGTCAAAAACAACAAAAACCAACCAATCCAACTTACATCCATTAAAGTATCGGAAACCCAACGGGGTATACATTCGTCCAACCTCATTGCCTCTCGTACCCAGCCAATCTGGCCAACAGTGCTTCGAAACTGGTCCAAATAGCAAGCAGCCTCAGAGGACTCCTCACATGAAACTAATATCGATACATCAGGGGGTATTCTTATCAAAGGCAGTTCATCGGGGTTTGGAGAATAAGGTACTGGCTGTGGAAATAACAAAAGAAAGATGAGTGAGCGTAAAAAAAAACGTGAACAAAAAAAGCGAGTGGCACCTTCTGAATGATCTGTTTCACATAATTTAAGGCACTTTCCGCTTGAATTATACTCTCTGGACGAGCTGCAAGCCCTTGCGCCGCTTTGGGCCGCAACCTCACTGCAACCGGTGGTGGACCATCTTCACCTTCTCCTCGCTGACTTGTCGCGTTCTCCAACCCTCGAGGAATTTCACTTGGTCCATTTGCAGTAATAGAGATGGCAGCATTCAACGCTTCACGATCTATTCCAGTTTTTGCTCCCAAACTCTCTTTCCTTGGCATTCGTGCTGCAACTGTTGCGCCGCTTTCCTCTTTCATCAAACTGTTTTCTTGCTGCACAGGGTTACCCCGGTTCTCCAAAAATCGCTGCGTCGAGAAAGATGCCGTCGGTGTCACTGGGTCAAATAAAAGATCCGGTGGGCCGTAATAGACACTTTGCCCAAACAAGTAGTGGCTTGTGCTCTCTGGTGGAGCGCCCAGCTGCGTATACGTCAGTGCACCCAGGTAGTGATCATGATACATGACAGCGGCTGGTGGGACTTGCTGGTACATTGCGTGTTTGTAAGAAATGAAGAGGTATGCGAGAACCCATTTCCCAATGTTGACTGTCCAAGAAACAAAAATTTTGAAAATAAGCAGATATAACATCGAGACGATTCAAGAATGCCCCCACCTCTCAGGTCTTCGCCTTGCGCGCAGTCGTCAACAAGTTGCTCATAATACACTTCCGCCTCAGAAAACTTGCTTTCATCCAAATGGACCGTCAGGTACTTGAAAACCAAGAAAGATAAGTTCACAGTTCTTCGATCGAATTTAGAGTTGTTGAAAAAAAAACAACTCACGCCATTCTTGGTATCAAGCGCACACCAATGCGCAATCCATTCAAACGTATTCACACTCTCACACGCTTCCTCAAACGCAACACCTTCCCCAAAAACCTTCAATTTGACGCATTTTACAATGTCCCATAATGCAATCTGTCCACCCGTATCTTCAGTAACGACATGCATCCGGTTATTCAACAGCCGGCAAGTTATAATCCCAGGCGCTCCTCGAATCACGTGCTCCGGTTTCTCCCAAACAGGTTCAATTGAAGCCTCGCTTGATGAATCGCCGTCATCATCGTCCTCGTCCATATTCACATCGAGCTCTGATACACTCCCCATTCCACCACCCTGCATGAAACTTCCCGACTGCGACATGGAACTCGCTCGCGGATGCTGACTTTCGCGAAACCCAGTTGCAGGCCCATGTTTCCCAACCACCCCTACAACACTATCTTGCTGTGAGAATACAGACGCTGTGCGGCTCCGCCCGTCACCGCCATCCATGCCTCGTACGCTACTCCCGGCACCTCCCATACCGGCGCCTCCAGCGCCAATTGGGCCGTTTCGTAGGATTCCACGCTGGTGTTGAATAATGCTTGTTTTTGGGATATAAATGCTGTCGGTGTCATCGTCTGGGATCATTTCACGGTTTGGGACAATAGTCGCATGTCGGAAAGGTATGTCTCGCTTGAAAGGCGGGTTGTTTTCAAACTGCTTTAGCGATAACACTTTCAAAGGATTGAGAAAAAGGTTTTTACCCATCGATTGATACTCGAGCTTCCAGTTGCAGTCCAAACAAACATGTCATCCACTGCAACAAGCTGGAATAGAAAATCAAAAAAGTCAAAACACGGGGGAGGTAAAAACTGCACCCCAGTACCTTATGCACTGGTCCTTCTTCTTTACAAATCGCCACACAATCCACCAACTCATCTTCAACCCGCATCTTCACTTCTCCAGGCGCACCCGCGCCACCATTCGAAACACCCCCACCCATCCTCCTCCTCGAAACTTTTGTCACAACACCATCCCTCCCACCCGCCCAAAACGTGTCCAAATCCGGATGATGACTATATAAGCACCATACACTATCGTCGTAATGCGTGTAAGTCACTAGACTCCGTTTCGGTTGTGCAAGACTCCATAGTTTGATTGTAGAATCTGCGGAAGCGCTTAGAACCCATTTCCCGTCTTCACTGATTAGGAGTGCGCGGATGTTGTCCCGGTGGCCGAGGAGGCCGAGGGCTTGTTGGCCGTTGGAGGTGCGTGGGTCCCATACGCGGACAATTTTATCAGGGCTTCCGGATACGAGTGTGGTTCCAGCGGGGTTACATGCGAGCGCGTAAATTGAGGATTTTGGGGACTTGTCATGGCAGAAGACTGGTTTTTTAAACCAAATCAGGTGGCGCGGTTCACACAAATTCAGAAAAGAAAAAGTATCCACCTGAAGAACTAACAGCAAACCCAACAATTTCCTTTTCGCGACCTTCCTGGGTATCCCAAATCATGACGCGTCGGTCAAGACCGCCACTGGCAACCCAACCGCCACTACTGCTGTACGCCAGGCATTTCACGTGATCTGAATGGTATCCAAGACGCATGTACATGTTGGTTTGTGTCGTGGACCAGAGATATACCATTCGATCGTTGCTAGCCGTGACGACTTGAAGAGAGGTGACATACACATTTTAACGCTTGGAACAACGAAATTTGAAAAGGATTCCCCCCATGCACTAACTGGATTGGTTTCGGTTACACAGAGCAATATCATTGACCCAATCGCTGTGAGCTTGGAAAGTTCGAACATGCGTTGTTGGCAAAACTTTTGTCTGACGCAAAAATAAAAGAAAAGTGTGGGGTATCGCGTGAGTTTGTTTGTATTTCAAACTTGAGTGTGTGTTGAAGTTGGGATACAGTACCGACCAACGCGCTTTAGGACGCGGTGGTTGGTATTCATTGACGATTGAACTGACGCTATGTTTCAAGCCATGTTCAGAATCCGCGTTTCTGAATGGGATCGAGAGTTGTTGGGTAAAATAAGATTTTGGAAAAAGTGGAGTCAAAAAGAAGTTCAATATTCGACAAAAGTTGCGACGATCGCCTGTTTCCATCGAAAAATTTGCGACTATTGGCAACAAGGATCCCATTCATATGCGCAGTTGATTGGCAATTATAGAACGGGCTCTTTTTTATCGTGACAGCATATGAAGGGAGAGGGGTGTTGCATGATATCCGCAAAATTTCTCACCCAAAAAATGAAACACTCCTCGACTTTTTCGAATCTTTGAAATGATTGCTGAAAGAAGGCGGTGAAGAAGGCGGCATTCGAAAATCCCGTTGATTCGCGTGCGGACTTTCAGTTGTTGTTGTTGTTGATGATGGTAGTTTTCCCTGCATGGGTGTTGTCGTTGGAGAATCCATCAAATGATCTGATTCGACGGGCGATTGAGTTTGAGAGAGTGCCGCGTAGCTGATTGAAGCGCCGCGAGGGGGGATTGAAATGTGGTCGGAATGGGCAGAGAACTTTCGTTGCTGTATATGAACAGAACGAGGTATCAGGGGATCGATAGTATAGATTCACGACTAAAGCTGTGGAAAAAAAAAACAGTGGGATACATACGGATTGGTATGAGGATGAAGTGAGGGCATTCGAATGAAACTCGCGCAGTTCCGATTCTTCGCGAAGAGCGGCAAAGTCCACGCGGAGACCCCACGCATGCACTGAAGCATCTCTTCCGCCCGAGTAAAGGAGCCCTTGTGCCCTGTGGATTGGGTTGGGGTTGCTTCAGAGGTGCAAACTAAAATGTAAAATAAAAACAAAATCGTCACTTGTCGCCCTCTCCAAACACGTCGAGTGCAAGTGCATTCACGCCAGCGCAGTGTTGCTTGTCGCTGTGTTCGCTCTTGACCGAGTACGATATCCGCTGCTTCGTCATTTGTTTTTTTTTCGATTTTATTGATCGTAAAGTTAAATATTGTCCTCGTTGAACATGCGTCAATCTCTTCGAACATGCCACGCATTCGCAGTCCTTGGCAACATCCACAGCCACCACACAATATCCAGATCATACACAGCCCCAAAATGCAGATCATACACAACGCCGCCATGCTTTCGAAAGGGTCCAACTGGCACACAACCAGCAGTGCCAACAGTGCCTTCCACAATCCAGTCCTGGCTGCCAATCAACACAATCCCACTCGCAACACTGTCAGAAACGTCGCTCAAAGAAGCCGAGCGTTTACTTGTCGCCGAAATGGAATCTCTTGTCTCGCAGCAAAAGGCACACGAAAGCGCGCGTGAACTGATGGACCGCGGCAGTGTCGGGATCCAAATGACTACCAATGCCATCATCATGACGATGGGACTGCTGCAGAAGGCGCGGCAGTGTCACAGCGCGCTTTCCGTGCTGCAACAAGCGGTACAGACTAATACACTCGATCAAGGAAGTGAGGCTGTGAACGAGGCGGTTGCAGTGCTTGGACCGTACTATGTCCCAAAAACGGGCTTCGTGTTCAACTTTGAGCCGCCCTATTATATGCTGTAGTCTTCTGTGTGATCAACTTTGTGTACTGCATCCTGAATCAAGGATTTCCCATTTCCTGCTTGTGCAATGTCTTGTAAGCAGTAGTTATCTTATGAGTGGGGCTTGTGTTGGGGAATGAATTCTGAGCGAGAGAGAAGTAGGCGCAATGGAATGGAATTTCAGAAGGTTAATGAGCCAATAGCGGCAGTAAACACTTTGGTTTCTATGGCCAGCAGCTACCAACGATTCAGTAGTGAAACAAGAAAGCAATGCCCCAGGCAGAGAGGATGATGCTGGGTGGGTAGAGGGTAGTTAGCCGAGTGAGTCGGTGCTCAAGTGTCTAGATGGATAGATGCACACACTCAATCTCGTCTCAGATTTAGTCATGCCAATGAGACACAAACGACGCCTCATCCATTCGCAGTCAATTTGGAACTCGATTTATGCGCGCGTTCAAAACAGTTTCGAGCCAGGGTTTGTTGGTAAACACAAAACAACAATTTATATGTGGGGCGTCCAAGCACTGATCCAAAAAGATATATTACACCGCAATACCCCCTAGCTCCAACGGGACTTGGGAAACAACAGACACACGGCTTTTCAGACAGAGACAGAGAGAACAAGAAACCTGCTCATCTCTACTGAAAACCCAAAACTACAACAGCACACATCAACTCTATTTAATGCAAATGGCCGCATCATCCTCCAACGAACTTCTAGCAATGGACACCCTCGACTGGTGGTTCGAAACCAACAACGCACTCCTGATGGAGAGCAGCAAGACAACTCTGCTGAACCAAACCCTGCTTCAAATGACCGCGGCCAGTCTCATGACACCGCCCGCGCTTCCATTACTCGAACTCGACATGTTCTCACCTCCATCCAACTTCAACTCGGTGTCACCGGTGGACTCGGCGTATTCTGATACCTTCTGCTTTGACTTTAACGAGCCGCTGTTTTCGCTTGGAGCAAGCAGCGGCAGCAACAACAACAACAACACGATGGTGGGATCCTTTGAGAAGGTACCCCTGGTCAGTATGGACATGCCGTGTCTCGCCGTGTCTTGTCTCCTTGCGACACCGGTTCTAGCCGTGAGTCAAGAACAATCAAGTGCGGAAACGGTCAAGATGGAAACGGTCGAGTTGGACATTGCACCAGCCGCTGAAGTATCCTCAACGCCACAAGCAAGGCGGCCATCTCTCACGCCAAGCTGCTCATCACCAACGTCATCCTCATCCGGCTTTGGATCATCTGCCTCATCCGATGAAGAAGATGACCTGCATAAAGAAATCAAAGACGCCAAACTTCGACGAGGACGCCGTAACAGCAAATGTGAGTTATTTTCTTGTGTGTGTATAACTCCTTTGTGCGCCCTCATGAATCTAACAACCATGTTATTCCTTTTTGCAACACAGCATGTCCGCCTACTTTCAAATGCCCGTTCCCCGCATGCTGCAAGACATTCAACCGGTCTTTTAACCTGCGGGCGCACTATGCAACGCACCTGGGGACAAAATCGTTCTCATGCGGCGGATGCGCAAAAAAGTTTACGCGGCGGTTTGATGTGAAGCGGCATCAAAGCTCTGGACCGTGTGTGGGGCATGAGATTCAGTGTCTGTAACGAGAAATGCATTGCGTCCAATGTCCGAAAACAACAAAACAACAACCAACCAACTGAGCAAACAAGCAAACCAATAAGGAGGGTCTGTGTAATTTAACGTGTTTATAGCAAAGTGTATTATTATTTTGTTTTATTTCAGTCTTTGTTTTGGTCAGTCTCCTTGTGAATACAGTATTTGGAGAATCCATCCCTGAATGTGTGCATTGAACATATAGATGGAGACAGTCTTTATTCAAGCAAGAAAGAGACAGCATGTAGGAACCCCCAACACCACACCAGAACCGCAGCAATCCCCGCTCAGAACCTTCCTCAAACAAAAGAACAACCGTCACATTTCCCAAAAGCCCCTCAATGCAGCAACCGTACGAATACATTTGGCCGCATAAGAGGCCCTCGAGAAACTCACAAACACGGTTCCCTTTCAGCTCAAAGAAGGAGTTAAGATTCTGAACAGATCACATTTGCCAAGCGGGTGGGCTTGCAGGAGCTCCGATTTGATATGCGTCCCACTTCGGCCAGCCAAGTAAATGCGTCAGAACACAGTGCCCCATAAGTCTGAACCCAACTCTCTGCCTACTCGGTGGAAGGCTTAGGAAGAGGTAACGCTTCCGAAAGTCGGGTTCAGGAGACAAAGGTGACGCTATTTGGTTGGGGATCAGGAGACGGTTTAGAGGGGTGAATGTGATAAGGTGATGGGATAAGATGAGGACAGGATAAGAGACGGGGGCTATCCAGGGGTCGCATGACAACCAGTGAGGCAAAACAGGTCTGGCTCAGTTGTTGTATGGAGACATCTTTTTTCGTAAATTCGAATTTACGAAATGCATAAAAAAAGAAAAAAAAACATAAACAAAATGTCGCGAAAAGGCTTCCAACAAACGCTGGCAATCTTACGCGCCGCAACACACGCGTCAAACGGAAGCGTCGAAAAGTACGCGGCACTGACTGGTTCTGTCATTGGACTGTGTAAGTAACATTACGCGACTTTGCGGTTTCAAACTGATAACTGACTTCTTCAAATTTACAGACACGCTCGTGAAGGCGGTGGCGAACCTCACATCAAACACTGCCATGGACCGCCACTTTTTGGATGAGGCAGACAGACTGGAGGCCATCGACGCTGCTGCGGCTGCACTGACTGATGCAGATGCAGATGTGGGAGAACGCGGCAATCTTGGGCAATCTGACAATTCAAACACACATGAAATCTGCAACCAAGACCCACCTTCATCAAGCATTCCCCAAGTACTAGAACCGAATGTCCCAGAACCTCCACTTGATGCAAGTCTCCCTGCAAGCAACGAGGATGATGAATACGCAGACATCATTCCACCTCCCGCAAAATCAAACAAACTCAAGCGACGTCCAACAATATCTTCTCATCGCGTCAAAAGACTCATTGTATACCTAAAACCTTCCGCACAACCATCCCACCACCACCACTGTTGCATTCCCCCTCCAACAACAACCACCACCACCACCGCCACCGCCCAACCGCAAACCCCATCCCAGCGCCACAACGCAATCGAAAAGCCCTTCCCAGAAACTTCAGAGTCAGACCCATCGCTCGCAAGTATACTCAAAACCGCTCGTTTCGAACCTTCAACCCCAACCCACTACTCCAACAACAACAACAACATCAAAAACACAACAACAAAAGACTCGACGACACTCATGTTTGCATTTGCAGTGATTACACTGCTGGTACTTGTACTCGGAATGCTCGCGTATGCAGGTTTACAAAACCGTGTGGCGTATCAAGCTTGGAACACGAGTTTTGAGGAAAATATGAAAATGCTTGCGGGGATTGCGAGTGCGTCGGCGGCCGCAAGGAGTATCGAGAGTAACGCGGAAGATGCGAGTCTGTGGTGTGTGATGGGTTGTTTGAAGGCGTATGGGATATCGGCGGATTCCATTCCAGTGTGATTTCCGGTTTTTATTTTTTTCGGCTCATTTTTTATCCTCCCTGTGTGAGAGACAAGTAGAAAGACAATAAAGAGTAGAGAACATGTTCAGTTCATTTTTTTACATCCTCAACAAGAAATAAAAGTATAACAACAAACCAAAAGACAGCAAATATCCTCGCCCAAAAAAAAGAGAGCATCTAGAGAAAAGTTAAAAAAAAAGGCTTTACTTTGTGCCAACAGTCATGTTTTTAACACTGTTGGTCACAGATGCGACGCCATCATTGGACTTTGCTTCTGATGATGAACGCCCAGCGACCGATTCCTGCTGCTCCATTTGATACTTGACAACCCATGGATGGACCAACACTTGATCCAGTGATAGCCGTTTTTCGGGTTGATATTGTAAAAGCTGTATAAAGGGCAAGCTTGGTAAACAGCAGATTCCATTCAATAAAGATGAAAGATTTCATACCTTGGTGATCAAATCTCCAGCCTCTCTACTAACGTGACTCGGAATTTTCAAGTCCACTTTGGCAATTCGGCGATACGTGTTTTTGTATGAACTGCGGTCCTCAAAGGGCGGCACGCCACAGAGAAACTCATAACAAAGGACACCTAATGACCATAAATCGACCGCTTCATTGTGTTCTTTTCCTTCAACCATCTCCGGGGGCAGGTAGTCGAGAGTTCCGCACATGGTTTTACGTCTGTTTAAATCGACAAAAAAAGTCAATTGAGTAACGCGGCCCCTTCGTTGATTTCTTTCGCCCAAAATACAGGCTCTTCACTGTCATACCTGGTATTTGGAGCGTGGACGGACCATCCAAAGTCGGCAATTTTGAGTTCACCTTTAATTCCGACGAGTAAATTCTCTGCAAAAGTTTTGCAGATATTTGTAAACAAACAATTGCCGTGACAGCGGAATAAAGGTGCTGAAAAATTCCCCCCACCTGGCTTAATGTCCCGATGAATCACGTGTTTTTTGTGCAAATACCTAAGCGCATCCGCCATTTGATAAATATACTGCGTATTGAAAACCCCCAAGTATTAATGGCTGCCATGCACTGCAAACATAAACGTGCAACATGGGATAAGTCATGCAAAAAACGAACCTTTGCAGCCAAATCTTCCGCAAATGTTTCGACTTTCCGCAGATGCTTGTACATTTCTCCCTGCGCCGCATACTCCAAGATCAAATACACGCGTTTAGCGTCATAAAAGTATCCATACAGCCGAAGGATATTTGGATGTCTACAAAAAAAAAGAGAATCAATCGGAAAACGGGCCAAGGTTTTAAAACTCAACCCAGGAAAACAAAATGAAAAAAAAAAACCAGACGAATACCTTAAATGACTTTGAATCTCAATCTCCCTCCGCAACTGTTTCTCCACTTTCGCCTCGATAAGCTCAGCCTTGAATAGAATCTTGAGCGCAACGACGTAACCCGATTTCTTTTCCCGTGCAAGATACACGCGGCCAAATTTTCCCTTTCCAAGCGCACGTCCGACGTCAAAGTCATCCAAAGACCAGCGGCGTTCCGTTTCTTTTGCGTTGTTGGCGGTTTGTTGTTCGGTTGTTTGAGGTGGGGCCGCCGGGTTTGAGATTGGTGGTCGTGGGGCGGCCGTGGCTGTGGATGTGGCTGTGGCTGTGGATGATGGGTTCGGTTGCCGTTCTTTTGGCTTTTCTTTTTCTTTTGTTGATGCGAGTTGGATGGGTGCTTTGACGGTTGGTTTAAGCGGCATTGCTGTGGTTGTCGTGAGGGGTCGGACAGGGGCACGCTGTAATGCACAGTTTGGAGGGGATAAGTTTTAACAGAGCAAATGCGGTTGATGCAGTCGGGGACGTGTGGCGCGTGGGTTGGGTTGCTTACTTTTGGTGCCGCAGTTGCCGTGTTGCTGTGTGAGAGCATTTTCGGTTTATTTTTTGGGGTTTATTTCTTCTTCGGACTTTGTTTTTTCGTTTTTGGGGAATGTCCGAGCGAGTCCGATTTAAAATGACCAGCCGTTCCAGAACGCGTTCTTTGAAAATGATCCACAATTGCGATCAGGAATCCCCAAACCTGCCAGAGTAGACTGAATTTTCCGCTTTATTTCCCGCCAAAGACGGCATACTTCAACAGTCCCGCAACAACCACAACATTCAAAGAGTTTCCCAAAACGCGGTACCGTTGAATCAGAGTTGACTCGGCGGGAAAAGTGAATTCTTTTCCCTTTTCTTTCTTGCCAACTGGCTCGCTGCCCGCTTGACTCTCTTTCACAGGGAACCCATGTAAACGCGCAACTTCCATTGGACTGAAAAATCGAAGACCGTATGTTTCAACTGCGGCGGATGGATCATCCAGGTTTTTAGGAACCTAGGGCGTACAAACAAGGTGGGGTGTGGTGAGCACATAACGACACGTACAAAGCAACTGAAACATAAAAGCCAAGATGTTCACATCAAATCCTTTCGTCTGTAGAAATGACCCTGCCCCGATACCATGATGCCCATACGCTTTCGTAAAACAAGCCGACTTTTTGTCAGACGGTCCAACGACATATCCATCACTGATGAATTTCCTCTTTTTTACAAACGCCTCTGGGATTTTCAATGCATCCACATCAGTTGCTTCGTTTTTCCTTTTCGAGTTTGAATTGAGAGAGTCAGTCGTTTCAGAGCCAATTAGGGTTGACGCGGGCATGTGTGGTGTTGATCCGCCAATTTGTCCATTCAGATGAGAGTCCAGGTATGATGATAGCACATCGAGAGGCTTTACGGGATGCGGCCATTCCATCTTGAGGTTGAGTGGAACAGTGATCAGCTCGTCTGTGGCCGTTTCAACGCTCTTGTCGTCAACTGGCGCAGAATCCGATAGCTTTACTGAAGCATCCCCACTTTCATCATCGGTCACCTTCTTTCTTGCAGTCAGATAATACCGTTTCCGATCATTCGGAATCCCAAACTGCAGCGGCGACAAGATCCATTCCTCAAACTCATAGTTTTCTCGCGTCAGCATGGACACGAGTTTATTTCGAGACTGGGAGGTTTCAAAATTGACCACGTTTTCCAATAGAAGATGCGTGGGTGGGTGCGAGAGTTTTGGGATCAATGAAATGAGATGGAGGAGGCCTTTGGAGCGTGGGTCTTGGTCGTCTAGACGTTTTCCGCCGCGAGTGAATGGCTGTTTTTCCGTGTGTGATTTGGTTTGAGTCAGTGGGGTCATGGAGAGGGTGTGATGTCCAAAAGAGAGTTTACCTGGCACGGCGGCGAGAGAAGCCACAAGTTTGCTTTGAAAGCATCCAGTTCCTTCACAGTCAGCTTTTCGATCGCTTTCTGCTCAGGCCTGACTCCAAAGTTGTGAGTGTAAATGGCGTTGGTGACATGGTTGATGTCGTATGCTTCGACAACGGTGCAGGCATCCTCTCTCGCCACAGCTGGTTCATTGGATTCAGGGTTTGAGGACGACTGGCTCAGGAGCAGGCCGTAGTGAAGACCGCCGATTCCGCAGAAGAATTCAAGCGCACGAATGGCTGGCATCAAAAAGTAAAGTTAAAAACCAAAAGAGAAGGTGTTCATGTATTTTTAGAAGGGTGTTCGAATGGCTTCTCTCGACGACGACAGCCTCTCCTGCGTGTTTGAGCATCTGGAAACGGTGTCGAAAGCGACTCTCGCCGCCTGTGCCGGTGCCAGCAGACAGTTTCATCGGCTTGCTGCTCGGCTGTTGTGCAGGCATCTGGTCCTCGACACTCGGATACCAGGTACGACAATCGACACTATCCATTCATAATTCTCACTCAAGCACTGAAATAGGTGGAAGCGTACTTTCACGGGACCTGGTCGAAAGCGACTTCATGCGTCCACAACACAAAGCCCACATTGCAGCATTCCTAACCATGCCAATCCACCAGCTCGAGCAAGTGCGCCGATTAACAATCCATCTCCGCTTCCACCCACGCATCCGAATCGAATCTCCCGACCTGTTTGAACTCGACGAACACGATCTGAACCAACTGTCGCCAACGCTGATTAAGGACGCGTGGACAGAATTCATTGCACGCTGCACCTTGATTCATACAGTCGTTGCAAGGATTGTTGCAGCAAACAGCATGCTGCATACCCTTGAATACATTGTGGATGTCGATAGTTCTTGCATTGAGGTTCAATTGGCGCGTCGGTTTTACTTGTCACTGAGCAGGATTGCAAATGCATGGCCAATTTCGAGTTTATCGAATCCATTGAATTTGTCGAATCGAAATGGGTCCTTGTTGAGCAGCGTGACGGTTAAACTACAACTGACAAGCGAATCGAACCTTGCGAGCCCTTTGTATCTAAGTCCAGTAATTGCAACGCAAGGATCCCAAATATCAGTCATTTTCATTGAAAACGCTGAAATGTGGGTGGATGCGCAATTGGTTCAGTTAGTTGCATCAGTTGGACCGTTGAAACAACTCATTCTCAAAAAAGCAATGGGTCTTTCGTCCGCATTTTTCAAAGAACTGCAACAAAAGCATGCCAGCAGTTTACAAGAGTTGGAACTGAATGGAGTCAAGAGGATGGACGATATCTCGTTGTTTGATTCGTTTTTGGCAGTTTCAAAACGGCTGCGGAGGTTGAGTTTGGAAGGGTCATTGAGGACTTGGGCGAGGAAATTGAACGAGTTAGGGAGATTTGATGCATCCAATTTAACTAGTTTGGAAGAATTGAATCTGCGAGCGTGTAATGGATTTCCTCTGGAAGGGTTTCATTTACTCGCACAGCGGTGCACACAGTTGCGAGTTCTTGAAGTCGGCGAGACCATGTTTGGTGACACGGAATTAGAAGCATTCTTGCACAAAAAGAATCAACTCACGCGTGTTGATGTTCGCAATTGTCCTGAACTGTCGGATGTGAGTTGGGGAGCGCTCAGGTCTGCAAAGCGCATTCGATGGTTGAACTTGCAAAACTGCCGGTGCATGACGGAGTCTGCAGCGATGAATGCACCAAAATGCGTGTATGAGTTGATTCAAGTGTTGCCGTTGTTGGAGACGATGCTGGTGGGACCCATTTTCAGTGCAAAGCCGCATTTTTTGGATTGGTGCGCGCTGGTTTGTGCGCAAAATACGTCTTCTTTTTCGCACGAAGCTTGTCGTGCGAATTGTGATCGGTACGTCGAGTTGAAGACGGGGAGGCTGAGGGGTGTGCCGTTGAGCTGGAGTGTGACGGGATCATCTTCCTTATTTCCCTTAAAATGATCGGAGAATGACCCTTATCATCCTCAAATATCGGACAAGATCAACGCTAATGAAAACGTGGAATCCGTTTCTGATTGGCCAATTTCCTTTTGGGAGTGCCACCCCAAAAAGCTGGTCCAAGAAATCTTCCTTCCAGAAGCCACACAACCGCCAACTCAAACCACAACCAAAAAAGAACTCTGATAAAACCAAACCTCACCAAAACAACAACGGAACTCATGTCCGCCCTCTCAGCAAAACTCCTTCTTCAGCCGCAAACAGTGTCCAACTTCTATGCTTCAGCGGCCGCTGCCTCAGCCGCACCAGTCACGTTCTCAGCGAGTGCCGCTGTCGCTCCCTCCCTCGCTACATCACCACCTTCTGCCTCATACAAAAAGCCGAATTGGTCCAGACACATGGTTCACGCTCTTTCTGAAAATCTTTGACAGCCACCCAAACTAATACAACCACCCACCCAATCTGACAGAGCATCACTGTGCCGCTC
>QEAP01000473.1:0-19031 GCA_006535975.1 Chytriomyces confervae | reverse complement strand
TTAGCAACACTTGTCCACCAATCAGAATGCATCCGTGCCAATAACTTGTCCGATAATTCAACATGGCCGCTTGCTGGTTTTCTCCTGACCGAGCTATTTCGTGTTTATAAACAAATGATTTCAGCCAGTTTAAATAAGAGACTATTTTGGTCAACAAAGCATGAAGCACGTTGACGGAGCGCATGATCTCTTTCTGGAGCGCCTCCAGAAATGGAAAAACGCCCGTCGCGGCAAATCAGCACCCATCTACGAACTCGGCGCTGCCATCAGCGCCTTCGACTTTGCTGAAAGCGACGACGTGAGGAACTTCAAGAACCCGCTCGAGCCGCTCATTTTCGGACGACCCGGCGAAGACAATGCAATGTCGGGCGAGGAGAGCCCCGATAAAACCCACGCCACGTTCCTCAAAACCAAGAAACATTCAAATTCCATGACCTTCTCCACAAACACGAGCGAATGCCGCGGTATCGATAAAATCATCACGGCGTTCATCGAAGCCACATTCGGTTGCTCACCCGCGAATACCTATGAGTATACACACTCTCAACTTGCGGCTGAGTTTGCCAAGCGGCAGGAGAATACGCCGTTTCGTCTTGTTGCTCCAGTTCAGATTGTGGAGTCTGCAACGCTTCCGGCCGGGCATCGATATACGAATCATGTGGATCGTATTGTGGTTGCAACTGAAAATATTGAGGCGGGCCGGTTTCTTGGAATGATGGACGGAGATATTCATTTCTTGAACTCATTACGGGTGTGTTGCTCTTTCTCTCTGCAGATCGATATGGTTGACTGATCATTTTTGTGACGGATGCTCAGGATGGTTTGGATTTGAAGACACAATATCTCGCCGAGAAATATGTAAAGTCTGCCTCTTGTTTTTCCTTCATTCGCCGTCTTTGACCCTTATTCTGCACTGGCCACAGGTCTTCACCATCAAGCATCTGGAAAAAACTGAACGTGTGAAGGATGGAATCGCCGAAACGGACTATTTGGTCATCCATCTCAACAACAGCCCTGATGCCCACTACCAATGGGTCGCAGAGTTGAATGATGTCATGGCGCTCGAACCGGACGAACCCGTACCTGTGACGCGAGATGAGATGAAGTATCGAGAAGAGTGCAACGTGATTCGAGTCGAAATTATCATCATGGGCTGGCCGTTTGTATTTATTGTCGCAATTCGCGATATTTCTGAGGGCGAGGAGTTGGTGCTGAATTATGCGGATGATTGGAAGGAGCAAAGGTGAGCGCGTTTTTTGCGAATTGTTGGTGTTCGGTTTTACTTGTTGCTAAATGTTTTTTGTCCTGGTATTAGGATGCTGTATACAGATTACGAAATATATAACCAACTTGTAAATCCGCTATCTGAACTTGACTACGACAAGCTGATCACGGGAGCCATCATCAAAACACCCTTTGCCATCCCGGATGGCCCCGCAAATGCATTCGATCCCTCACACGTTCAAACTGATTTGAATCAATCACTGGAAGTACTTCCATCATTAATACGTGAAATGGACGAAACTTCCACAAATGTGGCAAACGTGGTTCTTGCTTGTGGACTGGTTTTGGCAGTTCAACCGTCCATGCATCATGAATTGAAAGTGACGCAGGGGAATACGTGGGACCGTGTGAAATTAGTTTCTTTGAAAGACTTGGAGGAGGAATTTCGGGATACGGAGTCGTGCGATGAGATGGTCATTCATGGTAGTTTTGCTTTTTTTTTTTTTTTTTTGGCAAGTTATGTACTAATGGGCGTCTTTGTAGAACTCACGCGTGATAGCTGCATCTCGGGCGATCAGATTCTTCTATTACATGAGGGGCAGGAAAAGTCAAAGTAAGAGTTGTTCAATAAATAATGAAGAAAACAAAGGCACGGACTGTCAACCCAATTCACATATTTTAATGAATCAAGTTGTTTGCTTCAAGCCATCTCTCGCAATCCAATGCAGCCATACATCCACTCCCTGCGGCTGTGATGGCCTGCCTGTATCTTCTATCCTGCACGTCTCCTGCTGCAAAAATGCCCTCAACCGAAGTCAAACTGGTTCCAGGAGTCGTTTCAATGTATCCATCCGCGTCCAGTTTCATGGCGCCCTTCAGGAATGTCGTGTTTGGGACGTGTCCAATGGCGTAGAAGAGGCCATTTACAGTCATGGTTCGTTCAGAGTTCTGCGATTGATTGAGGAAAAAGGGAAGGGTTTCGTAAACAGTCACAAGGCGGGTGCAAGACAAGAATCACTCACATCTTTCACATTCTTGACCACCAAGCCTTGCATCAACTTGCCGTCACCCACAGCCTCAACAGCAACCGTGTCAAACACAACCTCCACCTTTGGATGCGCCAAAAGACGATCCGCCATCACTTTACTCGCCCTCAACTTTCCACTTCGAACAAGTACAAACACTTTGCTCGCGTATTTGGTTAAAAACATGGCCTCCTCTGCAGCAGAATCACCACCACCAACAACCACCAAAGGCTTGTTCCTAAAGATTGGAACGGCTCCATCGCACACGGCACAAGCGCTGATGCCTCGCTGCCAGTATGTTTCTTCGCCAGGGATATGCATGCGTTTCGCTGTTGCGCCAGTTGCCAGGATGACACTCTGCGCATGGATTGGGGTTTCGGCGTCGTTTTCGGTGTAGAGTTTGAATGGGCGGGACGACATGTCGAGGGTTTGGATTGTTTCGGTGTGGATTGCGGTTCCATGGTGCGCTGACTGGGCACGGAACAGATCTTTTTGGTTTTGGTTGGGTTAGTCAAGCGCGAAAAAGAATTCATTCAAAATATGCGCATGGCACCTGTCAATTCAGGGCCGGAGATGCCTTTCGGAAATCCTGGGACTGCGGAAAAAAGGCGGGGTTTACACACGTGTTATTTGCGGATGATCAACGGACAAGGAACTCACAGTTTTCAACGTCCGTGGTTGTTGTCAACTGGCCTCCCGGAGCAACACCTCCCGCCATGAAGCCTTCATACAGAATAGGCCTCAAGTTGGCCCTGGCAGCGTAAATGGCCGCAGTGTGGGCAGCAGGGCCAGACCCAACAATGATGACAGAATGAGGCCGTTCGGCGGAACCGTCTGGAGCCTGGATCGAGCTGTTGCTGTTGTTGGAGAGCGCCTGGGAGTCGGACTGGGCACCGGTTGCTGCATGGGTTGAGCTGAAGCGCATGGCAAATGCGGGACTGGCGTTGCCGACTCCGAAGCCGTGGATTCCGGACGTGGCGCTGAACATTCGGCGTTGGGTTTTTTGCGACAGCGCAGCAAGAGTTGCGCGGGACAGGATTGGTTGCATCATGTTTTCTTTCGAGATCGGGATCCAGATTGCTCCGATATTTATTTTATTTTTACAAAAATATTTACGTGACTTGGATCAGCGTAAAATGTCAACCGCTGCCAGCACTCCGCACCAACAGCGGGACAAGGGAAACTCCACAGCCCATGCCTTGCCTCTACCGCCACTGCCATCCATAAAAACAACACCGCCGGAGCTAATAATCGCGTCCTCGCAGCTGATACCACCTTCAGCAACAATTGGGAAGAAGACTTCCATGCGGCAATTGTCTGAATCAATGCCGCTTCTCGGCCAGGCAACCCACACACAACGATCAACGCCAATCCCAGATCCTTTCTCAGCCGTGTACGGCTTAAAAGGGCTTTCGAAGCCGCCAGGCCCTTTGTTCCATTCAAACTTGGAATTGTCCGACGCGAAGAAGGACCACCTCAAAAACCCATCTTCCACCGCATCAAACAAACTAACAAGCACGATCGAATGGCTGCAAGATTCTATCAAGGCCGGCCAGCTTCCGAAAGGAGTGTCGGCCGTGTTTGAAACCAACTTGCAAGAATTGGAGACGGAACTGCAAGATACAGTTGCATACTTGCAGAATTGGGCTACCGTCCAAACTAGCGCGTTGGAGTCGTTGGTGGGTGCTGGGAGTGCGAGTGGGCCTGTGTTGGCCGGTCCTTCGACCGGGAACATGAACTTGAAGGTGGGAGGTTCCTCATCCACGAATCTGCGAGCAGGTGGATCCGCAGCGAATATGTTAAGCTCGCTCAGCTTGGGCGTCAAAGAGAAACCGGCAAAGTCAGCATCGCCGGCGGGAAAAGGTTTGAAGGGTGCGAAAGGATCCAAGAGCAAACAGAATGTGGTTGTGTTTCCTGAAGGGCGCGACCCGCGAACTGGAATCATTATTGGGAGCAAGGAAGTAGCTAGTCTGAGTATGCGGAGCGTGGATACCATGAATCAGTTCATATCCAATAACTCAGCACCGACAACAGAAACTTGGTCACGCTGCCTTGGCGATCCCAGTTTCGCTCTCTCTGCGCTTCACATCAGCGACATGTTGGCGAAGCTAGCACCGAGTGAGGAAGTTCTTTCGAAGCTGCGAGACATGTCCGACTTGAAGGGGGACTGGGCAGCAAAGGTCGTTCAAGAACGCCGCGAGATTGTCGACCGAATAAACGCACTCCAGACGCGTTTAACCGACGCCGAGAGCAGCGTGTCTTGGATCTCAGAGCAGCGCCACTTGGCTAGGTCCAAGTCAATGATGGTCGAAACTACGTTCTCGGACTACGCGCACGATGGAAGTTTCCGTTTACCGGCGCTTCGATTTCTCGAGGACGAAGAAATTATACCGGATGAAAGTGAGATGCCCTGGTTGCTTTATTCATTTTTCGTGTCGCCAACCAACTGTGCGTAAAACTAGCGCTGCTTCAAATGGGAGCCCCGACCTTGGGAATCTTCAACCAAGTCCGTAATCCCATGATCACTCGCACCGACAACGGTCTTCAAAAGACTTGGCTGTTAAAGCGGGCAAACAGGCTGCAAGTTCCTGGACTGCTAGAAATGGATGTTCGAGAAGTCAATCTTTCTCAGTCATTGCGGCTTTTTGAATCGAGTTTGGAAACGCTTCAGCAAGAACAAAATCCATATCTTGGAGCCAAATCAAAGCTGAGAGCAGCGCAGAAAATGAAGCAGCTTGGCCTGGACGAACGTAATGCCAAGTCGCTCAGATCGATGGGCGGTGGAATTGTTGCGATTCCATCCACCATTTGTTTTACAGATTATCAGCCCTTTCAAAAGTACACAAAGTACCTCACCGTGAAAAATCGAAGTTCCTACTCTGCCAGATTCCGCGTGTGCATCCCGCCCCCTTACCAATACTCGCAGTTCTTTTCAGTCACAATGATCACAACGCCTTCTGACGGCGACGGTCTGATTGCTCCAGGAATGGGGTGCCAATATCGCGTTGATTTCATGCCTCAAAGCCTGGCAAACTATGAACAACAGTTTCTCGTGTACACTGAACTCGGCGTCAATATTCAAGGAGTCTCATTTGACCCGTTTCCCGTGATACTCTCTGGCGCCCGGATTGCTCCGGAACTGACGATCCCAGATGTGCTACATTGTGGGCCATGCCGCTCCGGCTTTGTGTCAGTCAAGAAATGGAAGTTCCGCAACATTGGCGGCCCAGGCCGGTTCATTATCCGCCCTCAAGATGAACAAGTAGAAGCCGCGCAAATCTTTGCAGCAATCGGTTTACACGACACGGAGCAATCCTACCTCACCGCCATTCAAACCAAAAGCCAAAGAAACGCGTCTCAGCAACCACTCTCACAAGGTCCGTTTGAAATCTCGCCGTCCTTTTTTTCACTGGCTACAGGGGAAACGGAAGAAATCACAGTCAAGTTGAAAGCAGCTCCAATGGATCCGTCTCAGTCGTTGGCTACGCGGCATGATGAAACGATTCTTCAAATTGCGTGTGATAATTGCCAGGTTTTGGCGTTACCGCTTCGAGCCAACATTCAAATCCCGGCTGTAACGATTTCATCCTGTGAACCTGAATCCATGCGTATTTTGGAGGAGAGCACCCTGGACGTGGAAGGGATGCGGTTTCTGTTTGGAAACCAGAACGTGCGAGCAGAAACAAAACTCAAACTAACCGTTCGAAACCAAACGCGTTTAAAAATGTCGTATTACTGGGAGGCTGTTGATAATCCTGGCGTGACTGGCGTGTTGGCGAGCAAGGATTCAGTTCAAGAAGGTGCAAAGTCGTACAGCGACTCGTTCAAGTTTTGTCCAAGCAGTGGCTGCTTTGGTCCCCACGCAGATGTCGTGTTTGAGGTTTCGTTTATTCCGCAAAAGGTTAAAAAGTACGATGTCATTGGCCGACTGTTACTGCGGGATGATGACGACCGGGTGCTCGAGCAAAATGAAGGGGAGCTCGTTACAATGAGTTCGAATTTGTTTCCCGAAAAAGAATGCGTGCTGGAAATCTTTTGCACGGGCGTTGGACTCGACTATGTCGTCAAACCGAGACCGGAAATGATTCTTGCACCAACAATTTCAATGGGGCAGTTGTGGGAGTCTTTCTTGAAGATTGAGAATGATAGCATTTCCCCTGTCACGTACGACTTTGCGTTTCATGGCGTTGATGCTCAAGTGGTCTCGCCAACTGTCCTGCGTGCAGAAACGAAGCAGATTCAGCCGGGAATGAGTCTCACATTTCCGCTTAGTTTCGTTGGACTTTTTCCAGGTATGTGAAAGTTGACGGTAGCATCTTTTGCATGAAGGACATTGATGGAGCAAAACACACAAAAACCAGGTGCAATCGATGGTCATCTTGTGTGCAAAACTGCAGACGGCTATGGCCCCACTCTTTTTATTCCTGTTCAAGGAAACCTGGAGCTAAAGCCAGGAGACCTCGACTTTGATGCCACAAAAGCCGATTTTGGTTTGATTTCGCTCGGCAACACTTCAATCGTAACACTATCCTTGATCAACCGGTCCAACGTCCCACTCAAATATGCGTTAGAAGCGCGTCCTGAGAGTGAATCAGACCCTTGGACAGGCGACATGATCGTCTCTGACGCGCACGGCGAGATTGGCGCTGGCCAAACCAAACCCATCTCCATCACATTCACACCCAAAACATGTCAATCCTTCCACGGCTTCTTAACCTGCGACATTATAAAAGGCACAATGAAATGCATGGTCACGGCTTTACGTATGCTTGCCAAAGTCCAAACTCCCTGCGCTTCGCTTTTACACCCGGACGCCAACCTCGTGTGCTATGTGAATGAACCGTTCTCATGGTCTGTTGAGCTTCGAAACAATACAATGCTTGCTACGCAGTTTCAGTGGAAACAGAAAGCACACGTTGGATTCTTTGCAGAATTCAACCCTCCAGCTGGAGAGTTACCACCCGGCGCCGTCGTGGAAGTCTCAATCACAGGTACATTCAAACAAATAGGCGATCACCAAACAGCCGAGCTAGAATGCGCCGTCGATGGAATGCTTGAAGACGGCGGGACACTGACGGCGCGAGTATGCGCGGATGTGCAGGGCCTCTCGGTGCATATGGAAGTGTTGAAAGACTCAATTGCAACGAACGAGTTGTCGCTGGATTTTGGAAATGATTGCCCGATTTTCGAAACGCGGTCACAGACTTTGTTGGTGCGAAATCGGTCCGCGATTGCGGTTCAGTACCGCGTTTGGGCGGAGGCGTTCCCGTCGATCCTGGTTGAGAACAAGGAGCAAGTTAGACATGCAGCAACGTTACAAGGTGAGTGAGGGGGTTATGATGTGTCATCTTGTTGACTGACAGCCACACAAAGGAACCTCCACACCCAGTCTCATTCTAAAACCCACGGAACGACCCAACATTGGCTTCAGCTCCGAGACTGGCAAAAAATGGCTTGAAAACACAACCGCCGTGCGCAGAAAAGCTCAAAAAATGCAAAGCATCCTGCGCGAAGGCCGTGGAGCCGCATTCCACGTTTCACCGAGCACCGGAACACTCCCGCCGTTTGGCCAGGTTCAACTCAAAGTCACCAGTTACAATAATTTGGTTGGGTTGTACAGTGACACGCTGATTTGCGAGCTTGGAGAGTGGTTCCGGAAACGCGTGCCGATTCGGTTGGGCGTGGATGGGATTCCTGTAAAGTTTAGTGGAGCTCAGTTGGCGGTTTCAAAGATGGGCTGCAAGTTTGAGCGCATGAATTTCGGGACTGTGAATGTGCAGTACGGACAACGCAGACCCGCGCATCCGTTTGGAATCGCCGAGCACATCCCTGGCCGCCTCGTTGCAAGGCCGAAGCCAGCCGCCATCGATGACGAGCAACAAGAAGAAACGGCCGAATTCAGCAAAAAGGACTTTCTGGTCGAGAACCAATCCCCGCGTCCAATCTGTCTTAAATGGACCGTTTTTACAAAACGACACGCGCTCAAATCAACCAGCGCGCAAAAGGCGGCAGGCTTCCCCGTTCCAAGCACTTCCGAGATTGATTCCATGCTTCTGGACGAGCTCGCTGAAACTGACCCGTCCACCGCCACGCTGCTTGTCCAGCCGAATCCGCTCATTATCCCGGCCTTTAAAAGTGCACCCGTGAGACTGTCAATCTGTGCTTCCCAGACGGGACTCTACAAGTGCCTTGTGGTTGCCGACATTGGGTATGTCCAGCCTGACGGAAGAATCACCGTGGCACCGACCCCCACCGCAGCGGATCAAGTGCACACGAAAGTTGGCAGCACGAGTTTTGAAGAAGACTTGCTTGCGCCGTTAAAGCTGTTGGAAGAAACAAAAGCCCCGTTTCCGGACGGAATTGAACTGCCACGGGTCCGCAAGATTCGACTCTTTGTGCAAGCAAAAGCTGTCGAACCTGCTCTGAAACTCACGGAGGAGACCATCGCAACCGAGCCAGGAAGACCCGCTGCGTCCGCAATTTGGTTCAAAAAAATCAAGTTTGAGAGTGAAGCGTTTGAAGAGTACCAACTCGCACAGGCGAAACTGGAGCGAGAGCGATTGGAAGCAAAGCAACTGGACATTGCGCGGAGGAAGGCGAAAGCGCTGGGCCAGCATCAACACTCGGCCAGCGTGTTCATCTTCTCGGACGCGATTCTTCCAAAAGTGCTGGACAGCGAGCTGTTTACGGCGCAGACGCCGGCCAGTTCAGATTCTGCTCGCTGCGAATTGGATGTGGACCCATCCTTCTTTTACCAGTCTGACTCATACGACGGAGAGCCACCATACACAATCATCACCCTCCGCAACAACACTGAAACACTCTCCAAATTCCGTATCGACGTTTCCTCCGATGCGTTCCGCGTCACACGCGTTGAAAAGCCACAAACACCCATATTGAATCCGAAACGCGCCAAACGGACAACACCAAGCAAACCGCACAGTAAAACTGCAACTCCAGATGATCAACCACGCGTCTCTCAAACAAGGTATCCCGCCGCGAGAACATCCGTCATGTCGCAGGTCATGACGGGACGGCTACCGTTTCCCGCCCCGACGACGCGGGTTTCTAAAGTTTCTCAAGGGACTTCAGTAGTGCTGGTGGAGGAACAAGAGTGCAGCGAGGGATTTTTAACGGATGATTTGTATGAACTGCATCCCGCTGAAACAATCCGCGTTTGTATTCAATGCGTTGATGTGGATGTTTTGAGATCCGCACCCGGATCAGCGTCAAGGTTAGCGCAGTCTGCGACTTCTCAGAGAGTTGCCTTTGAGACCGCTGCTAAAGGAGTCCCGGATGCCGGGGAGGATATCCGGGGATACTTTAGCATCTTGTTCACCAACGGATCCGTGCAGACAATACCAATTCTATGCGACAGTTCTTGATAGACCAACAGACCAGTTTTTTTATTTGAACTTTGAAAGAGAAATAAAGGGGAGGGATAGGGGGACAGCAGCAGCAGACTTCCAAAGTTGCGCGCTTGGTTTAAAATGAATAGGCGTCAAGAGGCACAAAAATGGCCAGCGGAGAAAGGGGGGAAGAGGTAGTGACACGTTATAAAGAACGCTTTTTTGATGGGGTAGAGGCAGCCGCGAGGCGCAAAGTACAGAAGGGCAGGGGGATTGACTATGAAAAAACAACTAAGTAACAAGCGTTCCACGCGGGATATCAATAATAGGGGCAAGCAACGAGTCAAAAAATCTAAATCAAAATCTAAAGATAGCAGGCAGGGGATGGGGAGGAAAACGAACGATATCAACTAAAGGCAAAAAAAGGAAAAAAAAAAAAAAATGACCAACAACAAAACCATTCAGAGGAAAAATCACCGCAAACAACCAGACAGAAAACCCACCCAGACTTTTACAAAAAAAGAACCAGAGGGTATATGAGGATGCATTCGTTGTTATGAGTGGCATGAACGGCGGGGCATAGCAACCAAAAGGATTCGAAAACTTGACGGACAAGAGAGAGAGAGGGAGTTAAAAAGTAACAGTTACTGAAGAGGTGCTGTGTGTAATGTTTTTTGACACTTTTTTGGTGTGTCCATTTATGGGAAGAATTTTTCACCATCTGGCAAACGGAGACGCTGGGGAGATTGGCTGCTCGTTTCCAAAGTTGTTGTAAGAGTTGCGCTTGTTGAATTCGGAGGCTGAATTGCGTTGGTTAAGATGACGAGCTTGAGCAGACCTTTGGTCCGACTGATAGTAGTTTGGCGGTGGTTGGTTTTGGGCCTGTTGTTGTTGAGACCATGGCTGTTGGTACTGTTGCTGCTGTTGTTGCTGCATTGCCTGTCCTTGCCAACCACCGTTTCCAGCTGGGTTTCCATAGTTGTTTCTCAGGGATAAGTCAGAATTCATCTTCCGGAGGGCCGAGCCAGCAGGAGCCGCCACCGAGTCCCTGCGCTGTCCCCAACTGCCGGGTCTGTCTGGTCTGGCCCACTGCTTCTTTGAGCGCACAATGACTGGGAAGAAGATGTCGTTGAGCTTGGTCTGCCTGTATAAATGAAACATGCGTTGATGAGTGATTTCGGAACCCACTATCCGGCCGTAATTTTTTGTTACTTACGCAGCGTACACTTCGTCGTGGGTCTCTCCAATGATCTGGATAGCGTTCTTATCCTTGATGTAGGCAATGTCCGTGAAGGTGTCGAGGGCAATCTTGCTGCAAGCGAGAGAGGGAGAGGGGGTGTGTTAAGAGTCATGAGAGCGAGGAAGAGAGGAACGGATGGAGAGGCAGCAGGAGCCCACGCAAGAGTGCATGCAGGGCTGCAATGGATGTGGGGCAGTTTGCCCACGAGCGAGCAAGGTTCAGGCAGTGGGACACATGGGGGCAAGACTCACGCAATGGCATCGGCCTCGGCACCGGCGCGCAGTCGTCCCTCGTCCCAGCCGGGGGGCATGTACACAAAGCCGCTGACGTCGTCTGAGGCAGAGTCGGGCGAGGCGGAGGATGCGTCAAGCTGTTGCGGGTGCAAAGGGGGCGAACTGTGCTCGAACGATGCCATTTTCTGTGGTTTTTATTTATAAAGAAAAAAAAGGGTGTTTACATTTTACGGTCTTTCTGTGTTGTTCATCTTCTTCTTTCTTCCTCTCTTTTGGTTGTGTTGGGCACGCGGGACACACGCGTAACGAAAACCGCGTTTCCGACAACTCTGACAAACAAATGTCAAAACAAATAACAAAAATCCACACAAATTTCAACAAATGGCGGAGGCAAGTCTCATCGCAGCCACGACACCAGACACCCACGATGGTACCGTCTTCTCTTGGCCCTTTTTACGCAGCCTGTTCAGGCTGTCTCATCATGGCTGCATTCCTTCATTGACAACGCAGGAAAACATGGTCGCGTACGGCTGCACAAGCACAATGACACTGGCAGCAAAACGGACGGGTCCTGGATGGACAGGGAGCGCCACGACATTCAAACATACGAATATCTGTGCCACATTGGCGAGGCAAAAGAGTTGAGAGATATTTCCTGATCTGGAGACGGGTGTGTGTTGAAGACTCGCGTGCTGACCTACTCCCCTGCCCGCCCCAAACTCAACTCAGATGGATCGAGGCATGCATCAACGAGGAGATTGCGCTTACCACGGATCTCGAAGAAGAGATGAGAAACGGGATCGTGCTTGCGAAACTGGCGCGTTCATTTCATGCCTCAAGCGTTAAAAAGATCTTTGAGGTGTGTTTTCTGTCGATTGAAGCGTCGCTGGATCTTTGTCTTACAAATACGCGTCTTCCCAAAAGGTTACAACCAAGCTTCAGTTTAAGCATTCGGACAACATCAATTGTCTGTTTAACGCAATGAAAGCCATCGGATTGCCAGAGGTAGCAGTTGTAACGGTACCCAGCTGTAACGTCCTCTAACACCATTTTCAACATATTGCAGGTTTTCTTTTTCGAGCTCACAGATCTGTACGAGAAGAAAAACTTTCCCAAGGTGGTCTACTGCATCCACGCATTAAGGTAACCCCTGATCAAACTCAATCAATAAGAAGCAATCTTAACAGCGGCCTCTCTCTCTCCCTTTGATAACAAGCCATGTTCTGGCTGCCAAAAACATGTCCCCATCCATCAACAACCTCGTCGGAAAACTCTCCTTCACCGTCGACCAAATCGAAGCAACCCAACAATCTCTCGAAGCTTCCGGTGCAGCCATGCCACAGTTTGGAAACATTGAAAACGCGTTGGCGAAAGCAGCAGCGCAGGAAGCGGAAGTTGTTGTAGTCGAATCGCCAGAGGATATTGAACGGAAAGAAAAGGAAGCGCGGGAAGAGTGGTTCCGACAGAATGAGCAGCTTTTCGTTCAAGTACAGACCGCGTTTCGATGCAAATTGGCGCGTCAGGTTCTTTTGGAGTTGAAAGAAGCTGATCGCGTCAAGAAGGTTACAACGGTGCAGGCCGTAGTCCGCGCCCGAACTGCGAAACGGAGAATGAATTCAATGAGGAGAGTCAAGGCTCAAACAGACAAGGAAAACAGATGGATCGAGCTATCAAGCAACGAGCAGCTGTTTGTCAAAGTGAGAGAACCTGTGTTTTGAACACTTTTGATTCGCCAACTAAAAAATAACATAGCTTCAAGCGCGTGTTCGCGGGAAAAAGGACCGGACCATTTACAAAGCCAGAATCGATCATTATCACGACAATACAAATTCAATCATCAAACTTCAAGCACTCTGGCGCGCAAAACAAACTCGAAAAGCGTATAAAAACTTGAGTACGTTCCTTTTTTTAACTATGTCCCATCCGAGATTGTTTGGATTCTAGTCGCTCCATCTCACATCTACCTCTCTCTCATTCAAATCACTCAAAAAAAACACAGCTTCATTGAGGAACCCACCCGTCAAAATCATCCAAGAATTTGTCCACCTTCTTGAAGACTCGGACCGCGATTTCGAAGACGACTTGGACATTGAAGACCTCCGCCAACACGTTGTCAAAGCAATCCGCGAAAACGCCGCAACCGAAACCGAACTCTTTGATTTAGACCTCAAAATTGCACTATTGATCAAGAACCGGATCGGGATTGAAGAAGTGTATCATCAGACGTTGAGTGAAGGGGCTGGGGCTACCACTACCGCTGCGTATTACAAGAAACTTAAGCAGTCGTCATCGGCGAACGCGCAGGAACCTCGAGCAAGCACTGCATCGCACGCTGAGAAATGCATGGCCCCGTTCGTGCAGCATACGCTTGACAAGGATGCTCGATCCAAATTGGAAGCGTACCAGCAACTGTTTTATTTGCTTCAAACCAACCCAAACTATTTGGCAAAAACGATGCATTCGTTGAGTAAACGGTCTGGTGGAACTGTTTTGAAGGTGTTGGAGCAGGCAACGTTGACGCTGTTTGGGTATGCGCAAAACATCCGTGAAGAGTATCTACTTCTAAACTTGATCAAGGTGACGTGTTTTTTCATCGTTTACAACCTTGACATGTGGTTTAAAAGAACACCTGCGCCTCCATCACCACTAGACATCCATCAAACTGGAAGTTGCCGAGATTGGAAAACTGGACGAATTCTGGCGTGCGAATCCACTTTTTATTAAACTTGTGCTTCAATACGTTCGGTTTGTTTTCAACACTGCAAAAAAACATTGGCGGCACCCGCGTCTATCATTTAACTCACGTTTTTTTTATTTTTTTTTATTTTCAGAGGTGCCAAAGAGCGCCAATTTTTCCGCGACCTTTTCCAACCGTTGATCAAGACTGTGATGGCTGATTCCAATTTAAGCCTTGAGACGGACCCTTCTTTTGTAAGTGACAGTTTTATCTTTTGCAAAAAACGCAGCTGCTAACTCGTCAACAATTGTGCGGCGCGTGTGTGCATATTCAGATTTACAAAAACCTGATCCGAATCGATGAATCCAAGACGGGATTACCCAGCACGCGGTTACCCGACGCGTCGCTGGAACAAATCACGGCAGATCCAGAAGTTGTAGCTCTTTTGAAACAGAGTAAGCGCTTTCCCCTCTTTCCAAACCCGCATAAACGATAAAATCAGGATTGATGTGTAAAGATATATTTCCTTTTTTTGTTTAGACACGGACCAACTCAAGGACATTACCGGCAAATTCATGACATGCATCATTGCGTCCCTAAAAACCATGCCGTTTGGGATCCGGTACATTGCCATGCACTTGAAAAACGCAATGAATGAAAAGTTTCCTGGAAACGAGGAAGAGATTTTGCGCATTGTTGGAAACTTGATTTACTATCGATACATGAACCCGGCGATTGTGTAAGTTTTGTTTGAGTTCTTCTTTTGAAAGATGGAGACGTTAAACTTTTGGGGGGGCCTTTTTAGTGCGCCAGAAGGGTTCGATATTATTGAAACGTCCGTTTCGCCGGCGCAACGAAAGAATCTTGCTGAGGTTTGAAAAGGATGCTTTGCGTGTGTGATTCTTGCTGAAACTGAAAATGATTTCGCAGGTTGCCAAAACACTGCATCAGATTTCAGTCAACAGGCTGGCGGGCGTTGAGAACAACGAGTGTCTCAAGAGCTTCATTACCAGCTCGCATCAAAAGTTTCTGCAATTTTTCAGTGAAGGTGAGTGCAAAGTCGCCCCCCCAACCGTTTTCATTCTCTTGTTCAAAACGAGTTGTTTTGTTTAAAAATAAAAAACTCAAACACAGCTTCCACGGTGCAATCTTCTGAAGAATTCTTTGACATGGACGAGTACATGGACTTGACGCAGCAAAAGCGACTGTCGGTTTTCATTTCTCCAAACGAAATCTTTCAAGTTCATGACGCGTTGCTGAGTTGTATTGAAGACATTGTGAGTATTTCTTATTTTTGAAGTGTGTATGATGTTGTTCTCGTTTGTATTTTTCGATTGACTTGTCCATGTTCCTCTTGTTTTACAGGTTTCTGATCCGAGTGATCCGATCAAGGCCGTGTTGGAGGAGCTTGGCCCTGCTCCGGCACCGACTGATTCTCTACGAAAAGAAACGTACCTGAACCTCGTTAATAGACTCCCTGCGCATGATTCCGGTACCTTTCTTTTTTTCAAAGTTTTGTTTGAAGAAGCCTGTTTAAGGACACAGAACTAAAACAGCCGACACCCCCCATCCCGCTTCCCCAAAAAAAACAGAAACGCTAGAACATAAACAGAAACTACTTATGCAAGAAACAAAACGCCTCGTACTCATTGTCATCAAAACCCAATCAGGAAAAAACCTACTCGACATTCTCGAGTCACCCGTGACAGAGAAGGAGGAACAGTTTTTCAAACAACATATCGCCATGGACATGAAAAAGCTGCAAGACCGGTCCGATAGGAAGTTGGCGCAGAATTGGCGCCAATTTGTGGACGCGGACTCGAGCACGGCACCTAAAGTTGTCACGCAGGAAGACGGGCAGCATGTTGCTGCCAGTGTGTCTTCTGATTCAGCAAACACGACCATGACTCGGAGGACGAATAACAGCAATTGGAAGAGTATGGTGGATACAGGGGGTCTTAGTTTTGACAGGCCAGTGTTAAAGAAGGATGTTCCACTGGCTGTTGCTGCTGCTGGGATGGACGAGAACAATCTTGGATCTGGGTCGCTGTTTTTTGGGAGTGGGTCGCTGTTTTGTTTGAAGGCGGATCAAACCTTGTCGTGGGTGTCTTTTTTGTGTTTTGTGTTCTGGTGGGGTTGACGCTGAGTTGACGCTTTTGTTGTTTGCCAGATTCACGTTTGCTGCGGTGAAAATGCGGGCCCTCGAAAACATGGCCAAACTCGAAGACGCCGGGCTCGTTTCAAAGACGGACGGGTACCAGGGCATGATCAACATGATTGCGAGCGTGGGTTGACCTTTTTTTTGTTTGATATATCTGCCAACAACTTAGTTTCCGAGGAATCTCAAATCGCGCGTGTTGTTTCCTTTCCAGGACATGCTCAACCGCCACAAACGAAAGTCGCAGCGGAAAAAGGAAGGACAGGCCTTGCAAAGAACGCTTTTAAATTTGGAGGAAAAGGCAAAGTATCTCGAGGACCAGAAGCAGTCCTACCACGACTACATCAGCACATGTATGGGACAACACAAAAAGACGTGAGTTGCAAAAAACCTTCAAACAAAGAACCCAAAACCAAACCTCCCACACACACACACACACACTCACACTCACACTCACACTCACACACTTGCAGTTTAAAAGTCAAAAAGGGACCGCTGCCTTTCACGCGCCAATACTTTCACCTCAAGGAACTCCAAAAAGCAGGAAATGTTCCACAGTTTGGATCCTTCAAATTCTCGGCCCTGGATCTGTACAAGCGCGGAGTCTTGATTTCAATGAACGATCACAACCCGAAACAGTTGCGTATAAAAAACAAAAACCCGCCTATTCATATCTCTCTTTGTGTATTGCTTAAAACCTCCCCCACCCAACCACAATCACAGGTACGGCCAAATCAGCCTGACAATTTCCTCCGCCGAAGCAGGCGTGTTTACCATTGACGCATCGCTCGCGGGAGTGAAGCTGACGGAGCCGATGGAGCTGCGGCTGGAGGATCTGTTGCAGTGCCAGTACGAGGGTGTCCAGTCCATGACGCTCTTTGAAATGGCCAAAGTGAATGTGAATCTTCTCACGTACTTGCTCAACAAAAAGTTTTACGTGTAAACAAACAAACAGAAAAAGGATGGGTTGGTCAGTGGGGAGGAGGGAAGAGGGGTCGGTTGTCATTAAAAGGCTGCTTTGAAGTTTATTTTTCTCATTTCTCCGCAATTAATCCGCCCAATACAAATCGGCCTCTTCCTCCTCCTGGTGAGACACGGGATCGATCCCGAGCAAAACCACGGGCTTGATCCCGCGCAGAATGGGCTCGCGCATCGTGAATCCCGGCTCAAACGAGTCCTCCGTTATCCCTGGATTATTGCGAAACTCCACATACGTCAGACTCGTCAGATTCTGCATCTCAATCGGTATCACGCCCGATACATTATTATTGCTCAGGAGCAGCTCCTGCAGCTTGTTTAGCAGGCCCATTTCACGCGGGAGACATCCGGATAATCGTGTACTCGTTAAACTGAGAGACTCCAGTTTGTTGAGGTGACCAATTTGCGCGGGAATCGTTGCGATTTCGAACGGGTTGTATGCGAGGTCCAGTGTTTTCAAGTCTCGCAGTGCAAAGGGGACGTGGAACCCAGCTGTCAGAGAGTTTTTGGCGAGACGCAAGTCTTTCAGATGAATGCAGCCTGATGCGAGGGTGGATGGGATCTCGCCTTCCAGTGCATTGTTTTGTAGATGGAGGATATGCAGGTTTGAGAGGTGGCCGAGTTCAGCGGGGATTGTTCCGCGGAGGCCGCAGTCCGACAGTCGCAGTGTGTATAAGTGTGTCAGGCGTGCCATCGAAGGAGGGATCAAAGTGTCGCAGAGGTTCGTGTTGTTGATCCAGATAATGCCCAGCATACCTTTAAGGTAGGTTTCGGCGTACACTTCTTGGAAGTAAGAGGGCCAGACGAACCAGAGAACACCGAGGGCCTTTGGGGTTGATGCCAGCGATATCGATCTGGCGTTGACATGTACGAGCAGGTTTTCGACGGCAAAGTCCTTGCAGGCGAGGCAAGAGTATATGCGAGAAGAGAGGCGGGAGAAGCGGAGTGACTCGGATGGGTGAATAAAGCTGAAGATGCGTTGAATGATCTCTGTCGGAAGTTGGTTCATTTGTGGTATATTCTTCACTTGCTGAGACAGATATTCATGGCAAGAAAGCAACAGTGAGATATAGATTCATGAGTTGTTTATTATCAACGGCTTAAAGTACAGGTTGCAGTGCGTGTCGGTGTTGCTCAGTCCATCTTGCCGCCGCCCATTGCTTCCAGCTCCGACTTCTTTGGCAGCAGCGATGGCTGAATGTTTGGCAGCACTCCTCCCTGTGCAATCGTCACGGTCCCCAGCAACTTGTTGAGCTCCTCGTCGTTACGAATCGCAAGCTGCAGATGCCGAGGGATGATACGAGTCTTCTTGTTGTCTCTTGCGGCGTTGCCGGCAAGCTCCAGAATTTCGGCACCGAGGTACTCCAGCACGGCGGCAAGGTACACGGGTGCACCTGCTCCCACGCGCTGTGCGTAGTTTCCTTTACGCAGCAGACGGTGGATACGACCGACGGGGAATTGGAGCCCAGCGCGCGATGAGCGTGACTTTGCGCCGGTCTTGGCCTTGCCTGATGACTTTCCTTTTCCTCCGGCCATTTGCTTGCGTGCGTGTGTGTGAGTTTGCGTAGTTTGTGGCTGCTGTAGCGTGTGTGTCGGTGGAGGGCGTCGCTGGTTTTTATGCGTTTCTGCGAAGCGTCAAAACGCGCCGGCCAATCAGATGCATCCGTTGCATTTCTTGACAGCCAAAACAAAAACACAAAAAGGTATAAAAGCCAACCAACAAACCCAACCACCGACCTACACAACCACCACAACCAGCACACACATCCACGCAGCAATGCCGCCAAAGGAAGGAGGAAAAGCACCCGCTGAGAAGAAACCCGCCGGCAAGGCACCCGCAAAGACGGCAGCCAAGAAGACCAAGGAGGGCGGCGTGGGCAAAAAGTCCAAAAAGACGCGCAAGGAGACGTACTCGTCGTACATCTACAAGGTGCTGAAGCAGGTGCATCCAGAGACGGGAATCTCGAACAAGGCGATGAGCATCATGAACTCGTTCGTGAACGACATTTTTGAGCGGATTGCCGGCGAGGCGTCGAAGCTGGCGGCGTACAACAAGCGCAGCACCATCTCGTCGCGCGAGATTCAGACAAGCGTGCGGCTGATTCTCCCGGGCGAGCTGGCCAAACACGCCGTGTCTGAGGGAACCA
>QEAP01000472.1:5028-15371 GCA_006535975.1 Chytriomyces confervae | reverse complement strand
GCATCGCAACCGCCGCCGTTCCAATCTGAAAAGAAATGAGGTCGGTTTGTAGTAAAATTCAAGAGATAGAGGATGTAAGCCGGCCGAGTTTGGTAGGAATGGTTCCTGTCAAGTTCCTGCTGAGATACCTATATGATTTGTTCAATACAAAAGGAGAAGAAGAAGAAAGAGAGAAAGAGCTTATCAGAGATGGTGATGGGCAAGTTGGTCTGAAAGTGAGCAATAACAGCCATCCACTCGAGCGCCGCTGCCAATGGCACTGCCCTTAAGAATGCAGCCACCTCTCACATCGAACCCCGTTGCTCCCGCGTTCACAGCTGCCGCATGCACAATTCATATCATGTCTTCGAAGAAACCAGCAAATACTGGAGTCGCGGGAACACCTTTTGCGTCCACCGCGTCACATTTAGCTGCACATAAAAACAGGCCACATAGTTTGTTGTGCGCATCGAATTCAGAGTGGGAGGGAATCCATGAATGCTGATATTTCATTTTGCTGCATAGATTATATACTGGCCACTGTTGGAAGGAGACTTCGGGCAATAAAGGGAAGTCGATGAGAACGCTAGAGCTGGGAACAGCGAAGTGCACACTATGAATGATTGTGAGATGAAAAAGTTATTCTTTATTCTCCGATCTTTCTTGAAGTTGAGATCACGTGCTGAATTCGCCACTCAACACGAACAAGCTGTCAAGTCACGGTGAGTGAAACTGTTGAGCATGCACTTGTGTTGTTCGTGGAGAAGCTTCCCCTGAAGTGCAGCGGGGAGTTGAACGGTGTGTGTGTGAGGGCGGAGCGTTGCGGTCGGTGAAATTTCGGGAGCAAGTAAAAATGGAGTCAGTCCGCATAAAAACCCAGTGGGAAAAAATGTGCGCGACACGGTTTGTATGCGTCCTTGAAAACCTCGGTAGAGGGAAAAATGGTGGATCGATACTCGGTGGAAGACGGCGGTCGCTATAAAAACCCAATGGGAGAAAAACTGAGCGAGAGTGATGACGATAGTAACGGCCTGAGTGAACAGGGGAGGGAAAAAATGACGAGCAAGCAGGAGATGTTAGTTTGCTACGTACAGGTGAGGGAGACGGCGCGAGTTTTATTCGGTGGTTGCAGGTTGCAAGATCATAAAGTCGCAGTGAGACGTAAGTCCCAAGAGGGAGCAGAATTTACGAAAGGTAAATTTTTCGAGTGGTTTTGTTAAAAAGGTCGGCGGGGCAAAAATAACGATGGTGCCGAGCTGGACGAGTTCTCAAATGAAGTGGCAGCGAATGGCGACGCGCTTCGAACGATGAGTGTAAACGGCGATGGTGCATCGGGTGATAGTGCCGAGGTTACCTTCGAAGATCGAGAGCGGGAGGCGCACCGGTATTTGGGTGGCACGACGGAGGTTGACGAGGGTAAGGATTTCTCTTCCGAGCGCACTGGTCGCCATGTATTAAGCTTCGGTGGACGACAGGGCGACGGTCGGTGACTTTGTCGATTTCCGGCTGACGGCGCCGTTGGCGAGCGTGGTCACTTACGCCAGCTGGGATTTTCGTCGGCAGTGTGAACATGGTTGGCTGCATCGGCATATTCGGTGAGTTGGGGATTTCCTTTGGCGTTGTAGTAGATGCCATGATCTGACGAGCAGCCAGAAGTTGAATTACGGTCACGACGTCGTCCCAAGGGCGGGCGGGAGTGGAGAGATAGCTCACGGCGGTGGTTATGTCTGGTCGAGTGAGTATGGCTCCATGGTTCAGCGAGCCAGTTGCGCTCAAATACAAGAGCGGATCGAACGGCGGGTCGCGGACGTCGATGGGACCGTCTGGTAGGGTCCCAATGTTGTTGGAAGCGTTGAAGTATTTCGCTAATGTGCTTCTGTTGGTGTAGGAAGAAGCCAGGCGGTGTATGGGGGATCTGCATGCCGATGAAGTACGAGAGTTCACCAAGGTCGCGGAGTTTGAACTCTGCACGCAAAGTGGCGACGGTGCGGTCCGAACATAGCCAGGTCATTGACATAGATGCTCAGGATGGCGGAGTCGGAGCCGGAGTGCTGGAAAGATACGCAAGGGTCGGCGCGTGGCTGCTGGTAGCATTTCGCTTTAAGGTATGAGGTGAGGCGGTAGAGCCAGAGTAATTGCGCAGCACGTCAAGAGTGTGGTCGGAGAGCGATTTCTCATTGATCAGGACTCGACGAAGGACAGCATTGAACACTTTGGAGTCAATCGAGGTCGTTCTAGAGTTGTCAACGGCCCTGGTCGAGATTTCGGAGAGACCAAGAAGTTGGGGGTGGTAGGCAGGAGTGCCAGGGAACGATGTTTCATCAAAGACGCAGTCGCGGAAGCGGCGAACAATGACTTTGGACGATGCTTTGTCGACAAGAATGACAAGTGATGGAGATTGGCAACCAACGTAAATCGCGGCACGAGAGCGCGGTTCAAGTTTCGATTTGATGTCGGTTGGATGCAGGCGATACCATGTGAGGCAGCCGAAGGCTCGGATGTGCGACACTTTAGGTGAGGTATTGGTTAGCATTTCGATGGGTGACGGTATCTGACGGTGTAGAACAGGGAGAATGTTCTTTAGGTAGACAGCATGGTCGAACGCAAGGCCCCAACGATTGGGCGGGAGTTGCGCTTGGATGCTAATACCACGAGTCATGTTGACAAGTGTCTGGAGTGGTCGTTCGGCGCCACCATCCTGGCTGGGTGTTTTGCGCGCTGTTTGCTGGAGGTCAATGCCTTTCGTATTGCAGTACTCGCGGAATGCCAGTGATGAGCCGAGTTCCCCTGGGTCAAGACGTACGATGCCGACCTTGAGATCATAGTAGGAGCTGAGGCGTTCCACGATACGCATGGCATGAACGAGGGGTTCATCTTTATGCTCACAGTAGGCATGCCAGTTGAATGTGGAGCCCTGGTCTGCGCCAAGAAGCACGTACGGGAACTTGTTGCTGTGGGGGGTTGATTTGGAGGACATCAAAGAAGAGCTGTGGCCGGGTTTTTGGGCAGGTGTAGGCGTGCCTTTCGATGGTGCCATGTTGCGGGTTGACTGGACGCAGATGGTGCACGGTTTGGGCTTTGTGGGAAAGCGGACAGGTGTGAGATCTGTGGTAGTCGAGTGGGTTTGCATGTAACAGACGCGCTCGGCTGATGCGTGGCCAAAATACAGATGGCGCAGGTGGTATTGGTGAAGATCGTTGAGTCGGCTTGCGGCCAGCTTCTCGAGTTGCTGTTTGGTCAGCTCGTCGATGTTGCGTGTCCCATGCCGCGTGGATGCGAGTGAGAACAGGCTTGCAGGGAACGCGCTAGTCGGTGTGTTGCGAGTTGGCATGACGTGGAGGCCAAATTTTTTCTCGGTGCGCATTACCAATTTGTGTGGGTCAGCGGGGTTAAGGGAAAGAGATTGAAAGATCCAACCAAGTTTATTTCTGTTGGTAGATACGGTAAGGTTTTCTCTTTCGGTGTATGATAACGATAACGATAACGGAGTTGCTAATCATACTTAATGGATAGGAAATGGAAGCCATTTGTCTCAAGACAATTGGTCGAGATCAAATTCACGATGGCATCCGGGCAGTATTTCGCACTTTTTAATTTTAGGTAGAAGTTGCTAACCATCGGAATTACAGCATCGCCAATGCCAAGGGAGACAAGTGGCGGGGATTTGTTGTCGGTTGTTTGGATGGCGGTTCGGGTTGGCTTGAAGTTCATGAAGAACTCCAAGGTCTTCAGGATCGGGTCGGTGGAGCCGCTGTCGATTACGAACGGTGCAGCTTTGTGGGATTGCTGAGTGAAGATGCACGGTGGTACCCAAGGCGGTTTGGGATTTTCGATGGTGGTGTGGAAGGTGGTTGCCCAGGCGGAGGTTTCTTCCCCTGGGAGAATTAAAAATTCGACGGTTCCTCGGACCCCGGGAAGGAGCCTTGGTTTGTCGGAGGCGTGGCCGAGTCGGAACCTCGAGAGGGCAATAATGCGGCCAGCATGGAGACAATCTGTTGTTGGACAGAGGGGGACGGCTTCTCCAATACTGCTGCGATTTGACTGACGGCTTCAAGCTCAGCAGGGGTGGCTTGTTGTCGGTGTGCCTTCTTGGGAGGTTGGTTAGTGTTGTTACGGTTGTTTTTGTTCTTCTTGAACTCAGCGTAACGCGGGTCTTGTTTGCATTGCCAGGACCAGTGGTTCCCTTTGCCTTCCCGGGGTTAGCAAGGATGGTTTCGAGGACCCCGTGGAGCTTAGTGAGGAGTTGGGGGATGTCTTTGTGTGCTTCATGCATGAAGTTGTCCCAAGTCTTATGGAGGGCTCGAACCTGGTGGTCGGAGACAGTGTTGCTTCGGTTGATGACCTTGTGGGACTCAGTGTGAAGGCAGCACGATGCCTTGTTGACAACAAGTTTAAGGTTCGGATGGATAGTACTCAACAGGAGTAGGATGGCGTGCTTGTTGTCTTCGAGGTTACCAGGGAAGGTCTTGTGGGTGGTGCTGTTGACAACTCGGACAAGACCGTAGGTGGAGTCGGTTTTTCGGGAGGAGGCCATTGAAGGCAGCAACCCACTCGTTTTGTGTAAGGGGACTAGTAGGGAGCTTGATGTGCTTGTTCATGCCTGGAATGCCGATAAGGGTCCAAGTTAAATCGGTGCCCTCTCCTTCCCTTTCCGTCTATCCGAAGATGCAGAAGACGCCTCTCAGACCTCTCCAGTGCGTCTGCAGACGTTTGAGTGGCTGTCTGTGGCAGCAGCACTCTCCAATCGAACCTCTTGCTGCGATCAGCGCAGTATGTCCAGTCCATGCCGCAGGCGGGTTCGCAACAGCACCCGGCAACGAGTTGGCCGATCTACCGAATGTCTTGCGGAGCCACCACACTCTCCGAATCAACTGACCTCTATCGTATATCATCAGCTGCACAGCATCAGTCAGCACTCTTTTCAGCCTTCGAATCGCAGCAGTGGCACAACCTTTATTCATAGGGGCATCACTCGAACACATCAATCAGTAACCCTGAGCTCTATTCATCGGCGTATTGGTTACGACATCAGTCAAGCACTCACGCAATCTTATCCGCCATCAATTCTCAGCACTGCTTCATCAGTTTATTCCCAGTAAGCACAACACAATCAGCAGTCCCCACCGTACACGTCGCACTTATCGCCATCACCACATCTTTCTTCGCAGCATATACTATCGACGATCCAATAATTCACTCAGAGTGGTATATCCCCTTTGTTTTTCGTCCAATGATTTGCAAACAGCCTCCACCAGATCCTTCAAGAAGTTGTGCACTTGATTTTGCACATTATCCTGGTTTTCCGGTTTTCCAAAATATTCTTCAGTGTGATCTTTAAAGGGGGTGTTGCGAATCAGAGGCTCGCAAAGTAGAGGAAAGAGACTTTTCAATTCGGGCAAGTGCGTTGTTCTGAAGCGTAAGTAGCTTTTGAATGCTTCTGCTGCATGCAAGTTCCCATCACGCAGGTTACCCATTGAATCTAGTACATCATGCAGTTCATACTCAACACAGATTGCGTTACGAATTTCCATCATGCTCCATGCGTTTTTACATGCTTGATTGTAGTCCGTCTTCAGCACGCGCATACTTTCGCTTAACGATACGGCTGGATAGCTTGAGTCTTCATTCAGCTGGCCAACTTGGTAGGGTTGCATCATTCCGAGCACTTTGTTGCTAACGTTGTGCTTGATTTCGTTGAAAGCCTTTGATGCATCAGTTCCCAGATAAAAGTCAAATATCTGAGCACCGCCAGGGTGAATGTCCTTCAACTGCTGAGTGACTTTGTATACACCTCCATTCAAGACCATCAGTGGTGCGCTTGATGAATATGCTGAATCAAGTATTTCATGTGGGTGGAAACTCTTCGCAGGTGGGTCTTCAGAAGAGCTGAACGCCTCAAATTTCAAGCGTCCCGAACCAATCCAATTTCGAAGTGAACCTTGACCAGTAGATTCCAGAAACGTGATTACACTATGAACAAAACCAGATGATCCACACACTCTGATATCGCATTCTTTTTCGATTAATGACTTCAAATGCTTGAGATGATCGGATTTTTGACTGAATACATTTTGCATTCGTTCATCTCTTTTACATTTCACATGGAGCTCATCGAAATATCCTTTCAGATTGTTTTCTCTGTTGTGACGTTTGGCAGTGCAGACAACCAAGGACTTCAAATTTGATGATGTTGAACGGAGCGGCTCCATAGATGCCCTGTTCAGACGCTTTTCAAGGGATTTATCAGTAATTACAGGACTGCAGATATTTGTGAACCAGACAAAGTAGACGTCTCGGTTCAAAGGTTTTTCCTTCTCAATGACTGACAAAAACGGGGAGATTCCAGTGCCAGCAGAGAAAAGCACAATGGGCTTCGATCCGTTTTCAAGGTTCGGCAACAAGGGTGGAGAAGCTGGAACAACCACTGGAAACAAGGTCTCATTGGAAGCGGGAGCACCTCTTAGATGCGCCAACATATTGTACACAACACCTTTAGCGTGAGGTCGGATAAAGATGTTCATTGTCTTATCAGATGAGTTTTTGGGAGGACCAAATGCAATGGAGTAAATTCGTGGATGCAGAGGCATCAAAGCGCGGATTTTTGTCTTGATATTGGCTTCGTCAACCTCAAACAAGTCTCCCAGTTCCAAGAAAGTACTCAAATTCATTGTATGGTCGATTTTGCGCTTCCACAGCTGCAAATGACGGAGCCATGAACCATTGCTTATAAGCTGCCGAATAATTTCTGTTTGGTCGGACATTTTACTCAGTTCCCTTGCTAAAGGCTCATATATATTGGGGAGGTTCTTCGGGTGCAGTAAAACATGCCCCCCAGCTTCCGGCACGTCATGACACCATGAGGAAACATTCAAACATGCATTCCAAACTCCAGAACCCTCGGATACTTCCTTGAAGGATTCAAGAGACACCAAACGAGAATACGGCGGAAGAGAATCCTTGAGTCGCTCTAAACGGGATGATTCGATTGACTTGTACAAAAGATCTTCGGTGCGATTTAGGATAGATCCAGCTTTTGCGTCACCAATGGTGCCTTCTCTCCCAGTTCTGAACATGCCCGTCAAATATCCATGGAGTTTGAGCAAGTGTCTCGCCAGCAATCCATCGTCACCAAGGTATGCTTCCACTATCGAATTGTATAAATCAAAGCAGTTTTTCATATCGTCCGTCATGCTTTCGGCTGAAAAAGAGCGCAGATACTCCTCAAAGTGCCCGTAACCATACTTGTGTGGGCTGCGAACAGCTATCAAGAAATCTTTCCAGTCCTTGGGATAAGAATTCAAGTGAAGACTCGAGTGGTGCCCCAGATTTGTGTTGTAATGCTTGCGGTTCAAGAACGAGTCCATCAGCGCAAAGAATGGCGAGGCTTGGCCACCGGGACCAGGAGTAAGAACCAAATGACCATGTTCAGATCGAAACGCGTCGTAGTGCCCGGTTTCCGGATTTTGGACAAATTTTGCTGGAATAACGGTGCTAGCAAACATACGTCCAAAAAACAGAGACGTTACTGCTTCCACATTTCCCTCATGCAGACTGATTCGCTCAAACATGGTGGTCACATTCCGAACAATATCCAAAACTTTTTTCAGCTTGTCGCCAGCTTCGGTAGCCTTTGGTTGCAACTGCGGCCCCAGCATTTGCAATTCGACTACAAGGGTGGGAAGGCAAGCAGAAACTGCCAACATACTGGTTTGGGTCATGTAGAACATATCTTCTTGACCCGGACGATCTTTGACGGGAGCGGTGGGAACAAGCACGCGGAGATTTTTCGGGTCCGACAACAGCTCAATCCATTTAGTTGGCGGCGTCTTGGCGTCGAGGCCAGTTGAATCAGCTAGTTGCCAGTTGGCAACAATAAAATCTACGTAGCTTAGATAATGTGCATTATCTGTTTGCCGGCGGTGCTTCACTTCGACAGTCCACTTTAAACACGCACGAGCTGCCAGCCATGTATCTTTCAATTTTTGAGGAGGTTGCACTTTTTGAGGACTCCCATGGTAGTAATACACATGGCACAGATTTGATGCCAAGCACGACACTCGAAGCAGATAATAGAAGTCGACACTTGGATTAAGACTTGGAGCAAGACTTGGCAACGAGTCAATTCTTTCGCGCAGCTTTAGGGGGGTCCATAGCAACGTTGGCAGGTCACTAATCAGTTTGGACCAACTTTTGTAGCCTTCAATACCTGTCATTTTGGGGTCCATGAGTTTGTGTAAGTCTCTCGGCAGAAATCCGTATTCTTTGGAAATCATTTTCTTAGCGTCAGGTGGGAACTGCATAAACTGTTGTGAATTTCATGATTCCAACGACAAACAATGCCCGCGTACCAAAACGTTGAGATGAGACGATTTATCAAATATAGGGGTCATGGGTGGTAATGCGAACTGATTTCCGTAAATTTCAATGTCGTCACTGCAATGTAAGGGCATTTTAATGAGCCAGTTACAAGACACGCAGACAGACACGTACATATCCGGCCTCAGGTTATTCATATTAAAACGACCACTGAACCGATTATTATTTAATCGCAAGCTGGCAAGGCTACCTTCACGCTGAGTGTTGAATTCGCCTTCGAAGTTGTTGTTCTGGAGCCATCTTTGGAAAACGGTGAGATACAGCGTGTAAGCCAATAAATAATCAAGACTTACAATGTTTCTAACCCAACTGGTATTGTAGGAAACTGACCAGATAGCTTGTTATTGTTCATCTTCCTGTGTCAAGTTGTTCAAAAAGCCGTTGCTATATTTTCGCAGTAAAGACGAACTCACAAGTGTCGCAACTCATTCAGGTGGGTAATTCTAGGAACACCACCACTCAATTCATTAAAAGACAGGTCTGCGTATTTCAAACGCGTAAGCCATGATATGGTATTAACACCACCAGTGAACTTGTTGTTGCCAACATCTCTGTGTTAATCAACGTCATTAAGCAGAACGAAAAGAATGAAGTTGCAAGGAACTTACAAATGAATTAAGGACGACTGTAAGGGAAGGAGATTTTCCAGAGCACCTTGAAAGTTGTTGTTTGACAGATTCCTACGGAGGATGCACGGATAGGCAGTATTCGAGTCAGCTAGAGACCAAAAGAATGGGAAAAGGTTGTCCTCACAAGAATCGAATGCTCCGCATTTTTCCGAAGTCAGGAAGTTCTTCCGAGAGACAATTAAAAGAGAGATTCCTGCGAAAGAATAAATGAATATGGGGAGGGCGATTAATTGCGACCACCAGATGAGTACATACAAGACAACCAAGTGGTCAAGATGCCATGATGGTAAGTGACCCCGAAACTGTCCACAAGTCGAAATCCTGTGCAAAATACAATTGTTAGACAGAATGGAAGATTGAATGACTACAAACATCATGAGAAGAGATCGATTCAGTTGGGAAGATCTCGGTAGGCAATATTTCATTTCACGGCGACGGTGGCTGTTCAGAAACATGTGTGAGCACAAGCAAAACTACACTTGATGCGACGTTACATGATGACCACATTCCGAGATTCCACCGAAGGCGGAAAGCAGCGGTTTTCAAATTCTTGGACGGTCGTTGCGTCCGAGTGGAATGCATTGAAATTATCTACTGCGTTTCATTGAATTAGACTTCTTGAACATGCGCCAATACCATTCACCAACCTTCTCCCATTGAGTGTTCTGTATCATCCTCCTCATACTCGTTCCCGGCTGGTAAGATGCACTGGCGTTGGAAGCTTTCACTCTCGAGCAGCCGTTTGAGTTGCAATTGCACGTCAAGTGCAGAGCCAGCCAGCATTTGCAGTCACGGAAAAGAAAGTAAACACGTATGGCGTGCTGTAAATTGGGCGTGCTGTAAATTGGGTGTCACAAAATGTTCAACACTCCGAACACGTTCATTTGCTTTGAAACCTTCTGCACACACCCGAGTACGCGCCGTACGCGGTCCTGTACGCGTGCACACTTCCCCCGCACCCTTCCCCTGCACTCCCCCCCCTGTTTCTGGCTGCTTCAATGTGGGAATTGGGTCGGGGCATTTTGAATTCCTTCACTTTTGAGTGAAAGCAAAGAAGCATCAAAAAACGAAACGCACGATGGCGAAGGACATTTTGGATATGCAGTCTTACGTTGAAGCACTTGGCGAAAAAATCGGTGCCTTGGAGGCCAAGAACCAGGCGCTCGAAACGACCCTTACCCTGCTACAGTAATGCGCCCACCCCCTCCCCCCGAGTTTTTTTCCTTTTTTTTTCACCTCCCTTGCAACCAGGCACGATGCGCGTTCGAACAACGAGGCCAAGTTGACTGCCATCGAGGCCAAGGTGACTGCCATCGAGGCCAAGTTGGCTGACAGCGAGGCCAAGTTGACTAAAAACGA
>QEAP01000471.1:0-19161 GCA_006535975.1 Chytriomyces confervae | reverse complement strand
AATCACGCTATCCGAATACTTCCGAGACCAAGGAAAGAACGTGGCCATGATGGCTGATTCGACTTCTCGTTGGGCCGAAGCTCTTCGTGAAATTTCGGGTCGTCTTGCCGAAATGCCTGCCGGTATAATTTCTTCATGAGACTCTTTTTTTGAAATTGGTTCATGATGTAAAACGGTGGAGTTATCTTGTAGATTCTGGATACCCTGCCTACCTTGGAGCGCGTCTCGCCCTCTTCTACGAGCGTGCTGGTAAGGCCGCGTGTATCGGTAACCCGCAACGCCAAGGCAGTGTCAGTATCGTTGGAGCGTGAGTATTTTCATATTCTTACCAATGATTTCAAATCAACTTAAGTTGCTGATCCCAAACCATTTAGCGTGTCCCCACCCGGTGGAGACTACAATGATCCAGTCACTTTGGCTACTTTGAACATTGTGCAAGTGTTTTGGGGTTTGGATAAGAAGCTGGCTCAGCGTAAACATTTCCCCTCCGTCAACTGGTCCATCAGTTATTCGAAATACATGAAGGCTCTCGAACCATACTATGAAAGCATGGATCCAGAGTTTATCGGATTGAGAACCAAGTGCAGAGAAATTTTGCAGCAGGAAGAGGACCTTGCTGAAATTGTGCAGCTTGTCGGAAAGGTTTGAGTGCTCTTCTTTTTTCAGCAAAATATCTGGTACACTAACATTTGCATTGCTGACAGAGTGCATTGGGTGAAGCTGACAAGATCACCCTCGACATTGCCAAAATCATCAAGGAAGACTTTTTGCAGCAGAACGGGTACTCTAGCTACGACCGTTACTGCCCCTTCTTCAAAACCGTGGGCATGTTGCGAAACATGATGGGATTCTTTGACCAAGCCACGCACTGTGTCGAGTCCTCCAGCGGACAAATTACATGGGCCAAAATTCGTGAGAATATGGGTGACATTTTGCATAAGCTGAGTTCCATGAAATTTGAGGATCCTGCGGACGGAGCTGAGGTGTTGAGGGAGAGGTACGCGAAGTTGGGGCGGGAGATTGAGGACCGGTTCCGTAACATTATGGATTCCTGAAATTTCTGAGCGAAGAAAAAGCGTAATTACGCGTTTTCAAAGTGCGAGGATTTCCTCTGTCTCATGTTTTGATTTAGCTTTTTTTTCTTTTCAATATCTCCGCTGTGCCGCAAAGTCTTTTCATGCTTCTTCTCTCACAAAAACAAATAAAAAGGAAAGCATGACAAAAAGCGGTAATGATCTTTTATTTCCAAGCTAAACTACCATCCTTGCTGTCCATGTTGCAAAACTCTTGATTTGATTTTTAACGTGCATTCGCGATCGGCGTGGCTCCCACAGGCACTTCGGCCCTACATGCATTCTTCTTCTTGTGCCGCATCATGGCATCTCTTCTGCTAAAGGTTAACCCACACATATCACAGGGAATGGCCGTGAAATCGCTGTGGTATTGGATGATATGGCCTGAACAAACGAAAGTCAGTAAGCGATTTTGAAGAAAAACGCGAGGAATGAAAAACGCGTACGTCGAAGCTGCGGTTTTCCTTTGAAAACTTTCGGACATTGGTCGCAACTGTGCACCAAGCCGTCGTCTTCAAATGCACTTGGCGAAGGCGCAGCAGTGGGGTTAGGAGTGTCGAGCTGAACAGTTATGGGCAGCGGTGCTTCGAAGTTTGTGACAGCGTTCGACACTGGCACAGCTTGCGGTGGTAGGGAGAATTGCGTTGTATTTGTTTCCGGGAGAGCAGATTGGAGCATGCGCCGTTTCCGAGGTGAACCTTCTTTACCCAACGGGGCTGGGTCGTTGAACTCTTGCCCTGAGACTTCATCCTTATCGCAATCCATTTCCAAAGAAAATTCATTTGCCACACTGATGGACCGTTTCCGCTCAATGAGAGGTTCAAAAGGGGGAATTGCTGGGGAACTCGATGTCGAGTCGACCGGAACAGTTTGTTGTACATCAAGATCATCCTTTAAAAGCTTTGGGGATATTGGCACAGAACTGCCTGGGCCCTCCGACGCTTGTTCGTGCCCATCTTTTGGAAAAGTGGAATGACTGACTGTACGGAAAGGTCCAAACCATGCACACATTCCTCCGCAGGGCCCATTTTCAGAACACGTTGCCGTTTCTTCCACCCCCTTTTCTTGCACTTTTTTCTTTCTGGCGCGATCGCTCTTTGTGACAAAGCACGCGTCATCTTCATCGTCTGAATCAAGTGCCTCATTTGTTGAGTGCACCCATCGCCCACCCAGAACTCGCAACACCATCAGATATTGAACCCGATATGCGTCCAGATTCGGATGTACAGCCGAGTTTCCATCTTCAAACAATGCATCTTTGTCGGTGCCCGCCCTGCTTCGACGCCGGGTAAACGAGCCTCCTAACGCGGGATGCACGTGTTGCGTTATCCAATGCTCGTTGATGAAGTCTTTTAAATATGATTCGCTACAGACGGGACATGCGATGGACGTTTGATCGTTCCCTTTGTCAAACAATTGCCAATGATACTTTTGGATGTATATATCGTGGTGCGCCGCGTAATAATGCACTTGCATCGAATTATGAAACCAGAAGCTCTCTGTGCAAGGTGAGCAGTCGAGATTTGTGATCGTTGAATTTTTGATCGGATCCCATGGACACAGGTATTTTTGGGTATTTGAATGCGGAGTTGTGGACGGACAGGCGGGGATGCCCGTTTCTGGGAAATTGTCGATGAAGAGGGAGGGAATTTTGCGGGGAAGATATTTACAATGGAGACGCTCCAAGAGAGGCAGTTCCTTAGACGGGGTTGATTCTGGGATTGAATCCAATTCTTGAGTGTAATGAGTTTGGTCTTTTACGACAGCTGCTGAATCTGTTGCTTGAATATTTGATTGCATAGACGTGATGGCTGATGGGACAGTAGAGCGCGCTGTGGCGCGTGTTGATCTTGATGTCAACGCGGAAGTGTTCGTTTCGGTATCGGCAGAAGCGGGGACAGGCGAATCGATTTGCTTCTTGTTTTTGTTTCCAGCAGTGTTTCCGTTGGTACGTGTCGACGACTTTGTCGGCTGCTGCTGTTGCTGAAGATTCAAATCTTCCTCCGAAACTTCCTTGAAAATGTATGGTTCATATTTCGGCTGCTGATCGCAAAAGTCTGGGCAGCAGTCAGCTTCTTTCCCCGAGTGGATGCATCTCTATCGTTCGGACAGATTTCGCAGCAGCGTAGAATATGTCAATCGGCGTACGCAGAATCGGACATGAAAAAGCGGCAATCGACTCACAAAACATGGGCGAAACTTGCCGCATTTCAGACCCGCATCTGCGCAGCATTTGCAGGCATCTGCCGTCGGATATAAGGTGGGGTGCGAGTTGAGCATGCGCAAGATCTTGATGTCTTCCTCCGACTGAGTGCCTTTCAATCGCTGGCCAGTCTGCTTGAAGCCACCCATTGCTGCGTCCGCATGATGAACGATAAAATGCCTTCAAAGAGCGTGTTAATTTGAATATGTTGCAATGGGAGAGGACTCCCAATGAATATGAAAACCGACAAAAATAGGAGTCATCACCTGGGGATATTCTTTTTACAGTCGATGTTGCAATAGACGCAGACGGTAGTTGAAGTATCGTGGTACCTCTGCCAGCGAATGCCGACGTGTTCGTGGTAAAAGTGCAGCTGAACAAAAGGGAATAAAATGCGAAAGTTGAGTTTTCCAAATCCTGCTCCAAATAGCAACCAGCGCTTGCGAATAAAATGAGGCAACCTTGTACAATGCACTCGATTCGAAGATGCGCCCGCATTCGGAAGGGCACCCGGCATTCTCCGGCTCGACTGTCACGCCACGCCGTCTTATTGCACCTGCCTCCATCACGAAGGGACACCGAATTCCGCCGGGAACTTTTACGCCAGGTGGAGCTACCAGCAGAGGGGTCGGGAGAAGCATTGCGAAGGTGTGTGCGGGCTGGGCTTGCGGTGGAGGTGGGCCAGAGGGGAGGTGAGGATGGTGGTTTTTGGAGAAAAATTTGTGCTTTGAGTCTCGACTCCTCACAAGGGAACAAGCGTTTATTATTCCAATTATTCCTAACAAGGAGACGAGCGTTTTATTTATGTACAAATGGTTGGGCGTGCGTCAGCGCAGCTGCATTGATCTGTGGCTACTTCTCCATGGCTTCCCGGTGCTTTGCCTCCAGCGACTGTTGGGGATGAGCTGGTCAGCTTGCGCTGCTCGCACAGAGACGGAATCACTGCATATCACTGCATAATCACCTTCTGGTACGTCACTGACGACTGCGAGAAGATTCGATCCGACTCAGTGACCTTAACTTTGCGGCCCGCCTTGTCTCTGCCCGTGGCGTGCACGTATCCATCGTATCCCTTGACGATGTTGCCATACGGGTTATCGAGATAGGAACCCTCGTATGTGTAGATGTTGGATTCGATGCTGGCGAGCTGCCGATCCAGAAGTTTCTTCTTTGCAAGGAGGTCCTGCAGCTCTTTTTCGACAACTGCGAGTTTCTGTGCATGGGAACGTGTATTAGCAAATGCTTGTTGAAGAAAAGGCGACTACCTCCGCTTTCTGGGCGTCAAGCGGAGCGTTGGATGACATGAGTGCGTCCTGCAACAAAAAATATTTACGCAAGACAAGCTTAAACAAATATTTATCTAAAACGTAAATATATACATCGCCGATGGGACCCAAAGCAGACTGGGAAAAGTACAGCCGACCTGTCGATGATGACAAGAAGGAGGAGAAGATCAAAGGTAAACGCTATGAGCGAACGCATGCGAGGCCTGTGTGTTTTTGTCGGGGACGCGTGTTCATTTTATTATTTGCAGTTCTCGACGAGGGCGACATTGCGCTGCTCAAGACCTATGTAAGCCAGCAGTTTGATGGTCCTTCATTCCTGGCATCCGTTGGACTGATTGGCCTTGTGCTTGCTTGCTTCTTCCTTCCAGGGTCAAGGGCCTTACGCGAAGGAACTGAAGAAGATTGAGACGGATATCAAAGACGTGCAAAAGAGAGTCAACGAGCGCATGGGTGCGGCGCTCTTTGTTTGTCCATCGCTAAGGTTACTGAGGGTTACATTTCTTCAGGTGTCAAGGAGTCTGACACGGGTTTGGCTCCACCAAACTTGTGGGATCTTCCTTCGGATAAGCAGAGGATGGGAGAGGAGCAACCCCTTCAGGTATATTACCCTGATTTCACCTGTACTTAAGGCCTGAATTGACGTTCGTAAAGGTTGCTCGGTGCACGAAAATCATTCAAGCGGGTGACGGGGAAGATGCGAAATACATGATCAACGTCAAGCAAATTGCAAAATATGTGGTTGGTTTGGGTGAACGCGTTGCGCCCACTGATATCGAAGAGGGAATGCGAGTGGGGTGAGCCATGCCCTTCAACTCATAACGGAAGGACGAAAAAGACCTGATCGACTCTATTTCTCAGAGTTGACCGTCAAAAGTACCAAATTCAAATCCCTCTTCCTCCAAGAATCGATCCATCTGTGACCATGATGCAGGTCGAGGAGAAACCGGATGTGACGTACTCAGATGTGGGGGGTTGTAAGGAGCAAATTGAAAAGCTTCGTGAAGTGGTGGAAATGCCCTTGCTTCAGGTGAGCATTTTCGTGCCTCGTTAAGGTGGAGCAAAGGGAAACCGAAGCTGATTTTCATGTGATCACTTCCAGCCTGAAAGATTTGTTCATTTGGGAATTGACCCACCGAAAGGAGTTCTGCTATACGGGGTACGATACACCTTATGTTATAATTGTAGGTCCGTTTGTCATGTGCTTAGCGCTTCCCTTCAGCCTCCTGGAACGGGAAAGACTCTATGCGCTCGAGCAGTTGCGAACAGAACTGATGCTACGTTTATTCGGGTGATTGGATCGGAACTTGTTCAAAAATACGTTGGAGAAGGCGCCCGAATGGTTCGTGAGTTGTTCGAAATGGCTCGCACAAAAAAGGCCTGCATTATTTTCTTTGACGAAATCGACGCCATTGGAGGTACGTTTCGCGAGCATTATTTTTAAAATTCTGTCTCTAATGATGGTTTTCATTTAGGTGCCCGTCATGATGATGGAGCTGGTGGTGATAACGAGGTCCAACGTACCATGTTGGAACTGATTAACCAACTTGATGGATTTGATCCCAGAGGAAACATCAAAGTTCTCATGGCAACCAACAGGTGTGCATGCATCTCAAGCGTCTTAAACTCAACAAAAATTAAAATTTACTCTTCACAAAGGCCCGACACTTTGGACCCAGCATTAATGCGTCCAGGTCGTCTGGACAGAAAAGTCGAATTCAACTTGCCTGATCTGGAAGGTCGCGCGCACATCTTCAAAATCCACACGAGAAGCATGAGTGTGGAGCGGGACATTCGTTATGAGCTTCTGGCGCGTTTGTGCCCGAATGCAACGGGTGCCGAACTGCGCAGTGTCTGCACGGAGGCGGGGATGTACGCTATTCGTGCACGCAGAAAGGTGGCAACCGAGAAGGACTTCTTGGAGGCGGTGAATAAGGTTATCAAATCTTATGCTAAGGTGCAGTACTTTTACAGCTGTTTCGGCTGTTTCGCTTCGAATTCGATTCATGGAAATCTAATTCCTTTTTTTGAACAGTTTTCTGCCACTCCTCGTTACTTGCTTGCTGTAGGTTTTCTTTCGCTGCTTACGCGGTTATTGATGCTAATCACCTTCTCCACAGATGTAAAATTGTTGCCTACGTCGGTTCGATCCATTTGGAAAACGCAATGTTCGAATAAAAGACGTGTCTGCAGTCATTCACTTGTTCAACTGATTTATTTCCATTCAATTCATCACTCGCGAACAATGCATTTAGTGATATAGTACCTGTGGTCTCCATCACATGAGCTGCTGCCGGAACGTTCTTTCCTGCGGTGTCGCTAATGGGAAGTTGTGAAAGGATCCCCAAACTGAACATTCACAAAAATCTCACAAAAATGGCTGAGACGGAGTTGCGGAAGAGACCCGCCGCAAAGGCAACAACTGTCAACGGACAACCAGAAAGCGCGAAGCCGGAATTCGAGAAACCAGTCGCTACATTCACGGAGGATGCAGATCCTCAGGCAAAGAACAAGGTGCGCAAATTGACTCTTGCTTTCTTGATAACATAACGCAACTCATCCTGTTCAAAACCAACGGACAGATTCCCAAGAAGAAGAATTCCTTCAACGTTGTCCCGTACATTGCTCTGTTATTGACTATCGCATCTGTTTTCACGAGGGTATATCGCCTTGGGCGGGCTGACTTTGTTGTGTGGTGAGTCCCACACTTGCACGTCAGAAATCTGAGCGATATAATAACTTGTCCGAACATATTAGGGACGAAGCTCACTTTGGGTACGCGCATGTGAATTGCATTCTTAAAGTTTCGAACCTCAATCGCTGACGTTAAATCAACAGCAAATTCGCATCCTTTTACATTAAACGCTCCTTCTATTTCGATGTCCATCCTCCATTGGGCAAAACCTTGTTGGGCGCATCGGGACTCTTTGTCGGATACAATGGCTCGTTTCCGTTCGAGTCTGGAAAGCAGTATCCTCCTGAGTTGAATTACACGGGAATGCGTGCATTTTGCTCGCTGATTGGATCATTGATGGTTCCATTGGGTTTTTACACGGGACTGCAGCTAAAAATGTCGATACTTGCGAGCACATTTCTGGCAACTATGGTCATGCTGGGTAAATCTGTGGAATATTCGAAAACATGGTTCACCCAGCTTGCTAAAGAATGATGCATTCTCTGGCCTCATTCAGATGTGGCTCTGTTGTCCATCAGCCGATTTATCCTTTTGGACTCGTTGCTCCTGTTTTTCACGGCTTTGTCGGCGTACTGTTTGGTCGTTTTCCGCAATTATCAAAAAACGGAGCCATTGTCGACCAGATGGCACATTTGGATGGCTTATACTGGAATATCGATCGGTTGTTGCTTGAGGTAATTAGTTGAACCCAAGGACTCTTTGACTGCAAAAATTCTGCTAACATTAATTATACACTGCAGTGTTAAATGGGTTGGTCTCTTCGTGATTGCTCTTGTTGGACTTGTAAGTGTGCATTTCATTCCGTCTTTTTTCTTCAGATTCAGATTCTCACACTTTCGGTTCCGTCGTGCAGAATACGCTCGAAGATTTGTGGGTCATGCTTGGCGACTTGAAGATGCCAGTCGTGAGTAACCCCATGTTACACATCTGGGAAAGCGAAAAAACTAAACAAGCAAATTCCAGCGAACATATGCGCGTCACTGGATTGTTCGAATTGCTTTCTTAATCCTCCTACCTGCGGCCGTTTACGTATTTTCATTCTGGCTTCACTTCACAATTTTGAACGAATCGGGAGAGGGTGATGCTCAGATGAGCTCATTGTTTCAAGCAAACCTGCAAGGAAACAACTTCCACGAAAATCCAATCTGTGAGCAATTCATGATCTGATTGTAACTGTGGAACTCACAGGCCTTTTTTTCACTGAGCCATCGCATACGGATCCAAAATTTCCATCAAGAATGGGGCGCGTGGCGGTGGTCTTTTGCACTCCCACATTCAAACGTATCCACCTGGTGCTTCGGGATCTGAGCAGCAACAAGTTACTTGCTACCACCACAAGGACCAAAATAATGAGTGGATCGTGATGACCCCGGCTGAGGAGGATATGCCGGCCGAAAATGAGATCAAATATTTGTATGAAGGCGATACGATTCGCTTACGTGAGTTTCCGATTTTTTTCTACAGCAACTGAAATCAAAGTGTTTCCTGTGTTCAGAACATGATCAGACCAAGAAACTTTTGCACAGCCATCCTTTGGTTGCTCCAGTTTCTAAAGCTCATTGGGAAGTTAGTGGGTATGGAAACCTCAGTATCCCGGACCCGAACGACTTATGGGTTGTGGAGATCGTCAAGGTTCGTTGCAAAATACAATACTGGAGAAATCTGCCGGAAACTAAAGTCAATGGTTTTATAGGACGGACGCTTGCAACTTGAAGGCGAAAAGCGTGAAATTCGATCTTTGACGACGCGGTTTGCTCTTCGTCATAAGGCATTGGGTTGCCTCCTTCATTCGGGCGAATCCAAAAACTTGCCCGAGTGGGGTTTCAAGCAGGCCGAAGTGTATTGTGATAAGACAGCCGATGTGAAGAACCCAGGAAACTTGTGGAATGTCGAACAGCACTGGAACTCTTTGCGTGAGTTTCTTTGCGCGCGTCTGGGCACCTGCTGACCCATTTTTTCAGTTCCACCTGGAGGAGCAGCTGCATACCCCCAATCATTCTGGCGTGACTTTATTGACTTGAACATTGCCATGTGGCAAGCAAACAATGCTTTGACCCCAGACCCAACTAAAGAGCCGGACCAGTTAACATCAAAACCTCACCAGTGGCCCATTATGCAAGTCGGACTCAGAATGTGCGGCTGGGGAGACAATGAACTTAAGTACTTTTTGCTTGGAAACCCTGTCGTATGGATTGGATCCACTGTAGCTCTTGTAGTATTCGCTGCTGTATGTTTCGTGTATCTGGTTCGTGCTCAAAGACGCTGCGGGGACTGGAAGAATGAAGGTAAGTTCCACGTGCCTTTCGAAAGAATATCATATTCTTACCAAAGCTGAATTTCAGATGAACTGGATGATTTCATGTTTGCCGGTAAAGTCGGTGTCCTTGGATGGTTCTTGCACTACCTTCCTTTCTTCATCATGGGTCGTGTGATGTACTTGCATCACTACTTCCCAGCATTGTACTTTGCTATCATTCTGTTTGCATTCGTTGTGGATCATCTCGCGAAAAGAACCGGAAAAGTCTTGCATGCAGTCATCCTTCTCGCTTTCACTGCGGGTGTTGTGGCAGTCTTTGTTCAGTTTTCCGACTTTGTCTTTGGTATGGATGGTCCGGCAACGCAGTGGGCGCATCTGAAGTGGATCTCGACTTGGAATGTGTTTGACGGTGTTGCGGGCAGTGTGGGTGCCGCGCTGAGCGGCGACTTTGGTGGAGCGGGGAGCGGCAGTGCTTGAAGCAATTAATGCTGCTGTTTTTGCGTTTCTGTTGTCATGCTCTTTGACTTAATATATTATTTCAAATTGGTTCGCATTGTTGTGAAATGGCGTCGAGTATCGCTTCCTGACTCTGATTGACAAGCCTGCCAAGTATGCCAGGTGCGTATAATCCTGAGGTGGATTCAGGGGAACAGTGACAACCCAAGGTGAAGGGGAGGGATAGGGTACCGATGACTTACAGCGCAGCCACGCTCGCCTTCTTGCCAAGACCGTCTCAGTTTATGGGCAGCACCGTGGTCGATTCATGTGCATTTTCGACGCGTAATTTCCGTAACCGAACTTCCGCGCATTTAGAACTACTCGGTGCGCCCTGAGTCCATAATCCCCCCTTTGATTGCGAAAAATGAAAACTTTTCCTGGCCCCTTGGCGCAAAACGAAACTGTCACCGAGTAGTTTGGCTTTTAAAGGGACTCAAGGTTCCTCTCCGAAATGGTTACCCCATTCAGTTTCCTGGTGATGACTTGCGTCATGAATGCAGCTATAGGTATTAAACTGACGCTTGGCGGGACGATTTTCGTAAAAAAACAAAAAAACGCGAAACAAAACAAAACAAAAAACGTCCAAAACAACAAGATAAGTCTCCCCACACCCCCAAGCAAGCACTTCTCAGTGTGAAGGTTCGACCACTCTCCCTTCGTGCCATATGGGTGAAGCCCTGGTTCTGTTCGACCACTCTCCCTTCATCCCATCCGGGCGAAGCCCTGGTTCTGTTCGACCACTCTCCCTTCATCCCATATGGGCGAAGCCCTGGTTCTTCCGGTGTTTGGCAATGCCAAACATGAACTGCATCTTTGCCGGCTCTCCCGTTTTGACCCAAAACGCCCCCGTTCACACTGAGAAGAAATGTCTATATTCTGCCGCCTCCCCCTGCCACACGCAGGACCCCGGTTAAGTTCGGTGCTCTCCCCCTTTTTGTTGAAAAGGACCCATTCGACTGCCTCACCCTGCACGCGCAGGACCCCGGTCGAGTGGTCATCCTTTCAATGAGAAGGGCCCCACTGAATCAGTATTTAGACATTTTCTCATCCTCACTCGCCTCCACTGTGCTTTGCCCTACTTCCAGTTGCTGACGCCTTCTTTTACAGAATCCCCGAAGACCGCATTGCTTCTTTCTGCGCGTTGGTTCAGGACGAATGACGCGCCGAAAACCTTTCTCAATGACACCTCTTCCTATATGAATGTGTTTCAATAATAAAGTGAAGTGTCGCAACAAAATGAACGCAATAAGAGCAAGTTTATTGAACCCGACATTCACGCGGAAGGTGTTTGAGAGAAGGTGAGAGGCCAGAAAGGTACTGTCGGATCTCAACCGCTGTTGATGCGCCCGCCAGTTCCTATTGAATTCGACAAAGACAGGCGATTTTACCTTCGTTAAAATCCACGTTTGCAAATCACTCTCAAAGAACAGGATGGCAATCACGGACTACCTGGTTTGTTGGACGCCCCCCGGACTTGGTTTGGCTGTTTCGCAAACTAAGTGAAAGGTTCTGAGGAGACACTGTTGCTGACAAAAGTATGTCGGAGAGATTGATGAGGATGTGCATGCGATCGGGCTGAATTTGGGTGAGCACCTGAATTGCAGGAACGTACCCATTTTGGGATTGGTCGACACTTGTTTTTTGAATCGCGGTGCATATTTCTGCGACTTGCGGCATGTGTCTGGGTAAACAACCCATCCTTATTTGAATAATGTTTTAGCAGTTCACCAACATATTTCATTCAACACACTGACACTGCACAACATAATGAAACAAACTCAAGTCCTCCCAGTCTTTAGTTTCATCAGTTTTGGTTTGCTTGAACTCTGATCCACTTGTATGTGGGGGTATACATTATGGCCTTCAAACTGGATTTCTCAGCAGCTGATGGTAGTCTCGGGAGAAGATTGCTCACCACTGGCAGACTGCTTCAAGTACTTAACAGGTCACACATCAATTCTCCAGCTGGAATGACCTTTGTTTGCAGGAATACAAGCAGCTCCAAAGCTTCATGCACTCAGTTTTCAGCGGTTGAAAGGTCAAACATCCCCACCAGCTTCTGTTGTTGATAATATATGGTATCCTAAGAAAAAATTTAACAACAACTTGAAACATAGAGGTGTTTTTGTCACTCACCGTTACTTCATCATTCTGGGGAGATAGAACGTCAAACCACAGTTTTGCATCATTTGCAAATCCCAGTTACAGTTTTAACTGTCCCAACTCAGACTTGGATAAGTTGAGCTTGTCCAACAGTTGAGTCAACTCGTAGGCTCCTTCAGATGCGCAGACGCAGTCATCTTTGTGGATCGCGAAGCCAGACACTTCAAATTCAACAATAAGGAATGGAACAGCAAAACCAGTGGAATCCAGAGTTGCTGCTGCAAAGTCTGATCTGCTGGATCCTTTCCTGGCACGCCCTGGAAAAAGATGTTCCATGTTCCAAGATGGAATGAAACTTGCACCTGCAGACTCTCAGCCAAGTCTACATCTAAAAAACCACAACTACATACCTCTGTCTTCTTTCAGTTTTTTGATAATTCGAACCAATCTGGCCAATGATTCATCATCGGAAAAGCTCGTAGCTACTGCGTTGATGGGGAATCTAATTGCCTGCTTCCCTGGTTCATACTTTGGCTCAAAACGTGATACTGGCATTTTGAGCATCTCCAAATATTCTGAGGCATAGCAGGACCAGTTTGTCCATTTGAAAGCGTGTCGAGCAGGCTGGGCAGTTTCCAGACTGGGAACTTTTGACTGAACTTCCAGCAGGTCCACGTACGCATCGTAAAAATGAGCCTGTCCAAACAAAAGCATGAGATTGTGTTGAAGAAGAGAAAATAGGATATTGACATCCTTAACAGAGTCTCTGGGGTGGCGCTGCTTTTTACTGACCAATGACACCTCGTCCTGTAGAATACAAATGTTTCAACAATAAATTGAAGTGATGGGTTGCATTGACACCAACCTGGAACTCAACCAGATTGAAACTGTTTGCAGCAGGCACAAGATGAATGGTAGCTGCAGTGAGCTTGAAGCTGCAAAGTTTTGAAGTGTGGAAGGACATCAGTGAGTTCAGACTCTTAATTTGTTGAAAACAGTGTTTGATTTGGATTTTCAACTCAATGGCTTTTGTTCGAAAATGATGTCGTGAGAAAATATTGTCGTGAGAAAATATCGTTGTGAGAAAATACCGTGAGAATGGGTGGGTGCAGCAGTAGTGAAGATGGAAAATGAACGTCCAAAACAACAAGATAAGTGTCCTCCCCACCCCAAAGCTAGCACTTCTCAGTGTGAAGGTTTGACCATACAGAATCCCCAAAGACCGCATTGCCCCTTTCTGCGGGTTGGTTCAGGACAAATGACGCGCCGAAAGCCTTTCTCAATGACACCTCCTCCTATATGACTGTGTTTCAATAATAAAGTGAAGTGTCGCAACAAAATGAACGCAATAAGAGTAAGTTTATTGAACCCGACATTCACGCGGAAGGTGTTTGAGAGAAGGTGAGAGGCCAGAAAGGTATTGTCGGATCTCAACCGCTGTTGGTCACGGGTTAATGCGCCCGCCAGTTCATTGAAGAAGACCGGCAATTTTACCTTCGTTAAAATCCACGTTTGCAAATCACTCTCAAAGAACAGAATGGCAATCACGGACTACCTGGTTTGTTGGACGCCCCCCGGGTTTTTCCATGCGCCCACATTAATCCCCCTTCAAACATAGCCAGGCGCCAACAGAGACCCGTCCGGACTTGGTTTGGCCGTTTCGCAATTAAAGTGAAAGGTTCTGAGGAGACACTGTTGCTGACAACGGCCTTCACCGCAACAAAACGCAACAACGCTGTTATCAAACCAGATGAAATGTGCGGCGGGTTTAAGCTGACGGCAACGCAGCGATTCTACGGATTTGGTCAGTGGATGTTCTCTTTCATGCTGGAACAATGTTTCCTGAAATGGCGCACTTTTGAAAAGGAATCTGTTTTGGTGTCGGGTTTCTGCTCAGTATCCTGGTGAGGCTTCTTTTTCTCTGTATCGCAAGTGCGGCCGGAGTTGCGGGCTGAGCGAAAGTTACTTTTTCCAGTCCACATTGCTGCTCACAACGGGGAATTTAACTGGATTTGCCGTTCTTTACACGTTCGGAAATGTGACTTCCGTTGTCTCCACGGGCTTTCTCATTGGATTTGCGTCGCAGCTGAAGGTGGGGAATATGATGTTAACGCGATTGCAGTCGCACTACTCCGACTGAACAGCTTTCGCAACACCTGCTTTCCCCCCACTTACCTTTCCCAGAAAATGTTCGACTCATCCCGTTTCGCCGCTGCCCTCATTTTCCTTGGATCGATGGTCGCAACTCTCGTTGTTGCGTTCACGCTCAAGAGCGTTCTTCTCACTTTGATTTGCTGCATCATCCAATGGTTGGCACTCTTCTGGTCAGTCCATTTTGCCCAAAACTGGGGTGAAAAGCTTCATCTACTACCTCCTGACACGGGCTTTTTATGTTTTCAACAGGTACTCGGCCTCATACATTCCCTTCGCACGCGACATGATCAAAAAGTGTGTAGGCGGTGTTGTGGGATAACTCTTTTTTTTTTTTTGCGAGCAGCAAGGCCATCCCGCCGTTTGCAACCAAAATTCCCAGCAGCTCTGACCCCGCCTCACTCTTTCGAATCAACCGCAACTGAAATAAATAAATAAAAAAAATCACGCATGAAAATATTCTTTCTAACGTCGACTTTTGTAAATCAAGGTGGGGGGGGATGGATTGCATCAGCTTTCGCCCCGTACCCCCGCAGCATCAAAAAGAAAAAAAGAAAGCTTATCCAATCTAAAGCAAGCGCTGCAATCAGTTTTTTTATTGTCTCAATCCACCTTGGTAGTTTTCTCTGAAGCTTTACCAGGCCCAGCTTTCTTTGAACGGCCCAATGTACCCAATACAGCGTCCAATACGATCAAAACTACCAGCGCAACATGAACAGAAAAATAGATGCGTCCCCACAAAATCATTGCTGAATTGAACCTCTTCATCTGCATGCCGACAGTCGCGTAATTCATGCCAATACATGTGGCAGCCCAACCGACAACATGATAAACAGACAAGAAGGAATGCAGCTTGGATGCTGGGTCATGAAACAAGGGTCGAATCCATTTTCGCGAGATACGATTCGCAGAGACAAGAAACGACAATGTGATAAAAGTCAAGTAAAAGCCGGGATAGAAACCGTGCCAGAATGCCGACACTAGAAACGTTGCGTGCGTGGCGAAGGATGCGTTGGCCTTGGCTTCGCGCGCTTCTTCCAAAGTTTGATCCGGCAAGGGTTCTGGCGCAAGGCGCAAGTAAACCGCGCTTCGAAGCCAGAGTGCTGTCTGAACGTTCCACGCGCTAAAGTGAAGGAAAAAAAAGGGGGGATATGCTCAGAAAGGTGGAAAGAAAGAAAAAAAACAGTTTGAAAAACATAATCCCACCTCAAAAACATTCGCGGGTTCTCGGCTAGCTCAATTTCCCAAATACGAACATTTTCACAGCGATCCCATTTGAACGCACCAGCATTTTTCTCATCGGCTCCGTTGTACCCAAACCCGCACAGAATACAAGCGCCTTCAGCCAACTTCCATGCAGAAAAGAATTGACACTGCTGCACAAGGGCCGAAGCCAATAGATACGCGCACCGCTCAATAAAAGAGTATCCCAGAAACGCGTCCGTCAATCCAAAATCGTACGTCAAGATTGGCGATGCAAACGTGTGGATGGCGACACACACGAGACCAATTGCAAGCGTTTTCGAAAAGTAAAGCCATCGTCCTGGCAGCATCGTTGCTCCAGCCGCTAGTCTGAATTGTCCAGAGGTGTTTACAAAATCGTTGTACGTGTTGAAGTGGAAAGAAGGTCCCAGAATGAATGACGGGTAAAAGAAGATGAAGCCCAGATATTGAAGAATGGAAGGAACGGTGGAAATCTTGAGAGATTTCTGAGTTTTAGAGAGCTTCGTGTCCGACTTTGTGCCGTCGTGGATGGACCACGCGAAGGTGGCCATTTTCTGAACAGCCACCATCATCTGCAAAAGAAAGACCACAGTTAATTAGGTGCTGATCAGATTAAGCGAACCGCCGCGAAAACTCACGGGAACGGTTTGGTCAAAACGTGGAGAAAGCTCGTCTTGAAAGAATTGCGCATTCAAGTGGCTGGAAAATTGATGGTAGGTCAGCCATTCCATTCCGCGTAAGAAAAGTTGCCTGCTTACTTCATTCCAAGAACAGCCATTGAAAGAATCAGAACAAAAACGGGCATGCGGCTCGAGTTGCGGAATCGGATCGACACAAAGTAGCAAGCGCTGGACAGAGCAAGAAGCTGCACCAGTCCATGGACTGCGGACAAGTCAGGCGACAAAAGGATCGCAATTGTAATGACCGTCACCATTGAAAAGCGCCATGAAAATGAGTCCCGACATGGCCACTGAGAAGGCGTCCTTTGCCGCGGCGGAAGATAGCATGGCAAACGGAAGCGCAAGAAAGTAGGAGGAGAGCAAGGCGAGTCCAGGTCCGAGGATATCCGCAGACAAACCGGTCAGTGAGACCAAGGGTCCCAAGTCAACCAACCCCATTTATCCGAAGAAATTGAAATCCAATCTTTGCCTCATGTCCCCCCACGTACGTCAATGCCCAGATGGGGACACATGAGCAAGAACAAGCTGGAAATGTGGGCATCCTCAGTATCCAGACGGCATCACACTGGTTGTGCTGACAGCAGATCAAGCGTCCCCTGCAAACTGTACACGGTGACTGCGACGTAGACGGTCGTTTTCTGAAACACGTATTCCGGTTCCTGTGGCAGCCAAACAAGTATCCGATGCAATGGCCAGCAGACAGGTGACAGGTGACTGATCGGAGTTCGAATCCTGGACCACAAAACTTAAAAACGAAAATAAAATAAAAAAAAAGCGTCCTTGCAATCAGTGGCTTTTGCGAACCAATCAGCACATCGGCCAATTCCTGCACTGCCTGCGACACCGCCAGCGTCAACACCACCCCAACAACAGCGAACGTATACATACCCCAAGTGTCGTAGAAAGCAAAGATGGTCTTTGGAGCGTCGTACCTGAAGCACCAGTTGTCAAGCGTGCTGCGCAAGATGCATCTGCAGGAGCAGCCGTGCGACTGCAAAAGCTGCAAGCGGCAGCTGGCCAATAGACAGACGCTGCCGTCGATGCACGACTGGTGAGTGTGTCCCTTGTTTTCCGTGTAGGTCGCAAAGGGGCTGTTGGGCTTGGCCCTTGCTTTGATTAAAATCCTCCGGTGTCTCAACGTCCCTTATTCCAACAACCAACAACTAACAACGCACAACGCAATGCAGGACCTACAACGAGGGCCCCAAGGGACCTGCCTACTGGCATCTCATGAAGGGTGCGTGCTTCATTCTCTGCACGCGCCTGGGACAAGCATTCAAAACAAACTAACCTTCCTCTGCTTCTCCGTCCGCCAGGTGTCAAGATGGGCGCTCATCAATCTCCAATCGATTTCACCGATTCTACTCTCGAATTCGACCACAACGAGTTTGTCCCATCCATTCACTACCGCAACGCCGACGATGGCAGCTCCTCCATCCATGAAGGCCATGTCACCATCACTCGTGGAAGCAGCTGCCAAGGCCGGGAGAAGCAGCTTATTGATCTTGTCAACACTGGCCACTCCGTACAAATCAACTTCCCGATGGGCGCTGCGGTTGGAGGCCACGTTGTGTTCAAGGAGGAGAAATACCACTTGAAGCAGATCCATTTCCACAGCCCCGCTGAGCACAAAGTGCACGGCACGACGCACAGAATGGAGGCGCACTTTGTGCACGTCAGTGAAGATGGGGACTTGCTCGTGATGGGAATGTTTGTGGATGTGGCCGAGGAGTTTAACCAGACCCCAGTAGACTTTTTAGACTTTTTATTGCACGAGGTTCGTAATCTGTTTTTGGGTTTCTTCTTCCATACACCGAATTTATCTTCCAACTTTGAAAAAAAAAACAGGTTCCCAAAATCAAAGTGAAGGGGGAACACGACTACGTCCCTCCCGAGCATATCGACCTTCAGCAAGCAGCAGACCTAATCTTTAATGCGTCATCATACTACTGCTACGACGGATCCCTGACAACACCCCCTTTCACCGAGGGTGTGCACTGGATTGTGGGCCATGCCCCAGTGTTTATGCGACGGGCATTGATTCTCGCCATCGAATCCGGCCTTCCCAAAGGCAATGCACGACCCTGCCAACCTGCAAGCGAAATTGGAAGACCATCGCTCTCCATCGAAAGCGCGTCTCTGCGGTCTCCCTCGCGTGCACCGCCAAGTCCTCTTATTCTTGATAAGGTGGATTCAAGCCCTCATCTGCCGCGTCTTGAAATGTCGCGACTTGCGTCTCACACGGGGTCAGAAACGAAAGTGGATTCAGCAGCGATTGTGGACACTACCAAGTTACACGTGGTGCACTCCCTCTGATTTGTGCGGATTGGCTGTTTTATACTTTACCCGTCGATTTTATAACAAACTGATAAACTACTTTTATTCTGTCTGCTTTAATTTTTCCAAGTTGTTGTTTTTTTTTATGCTCTATTCCCAGTTTTTGTTGTTGTTGTTGTTTGGTGCGTGGGTATAAACATCCAAGTTGCGTCTGGACAAAACCAAATTAAATAAAACAAGTTGATTTTGTGAACTCTCGCTATTGTCATTGGAAAGGGAGGCCGCATAAATGCGGTAAAAGCCTCATGGCCATGATTCCGAACAGGATAGTTTCATCGCTTAATCTGTTGCCCCTGCGTGTCATCTCATATTTTGTCACATTTTGTCGCTTCGATTGGAAACTTCCAGTCTTGTTATTGATTCTAAAACCATCACTTTCCATGAACAGACCGATAGAGAAAGAGAAAGACATCAAGGGAAAAAAAAATCCGCCAACCCGGGTTCGAACCGGGGACCTCCTGATGACAGCGCACATTACAGTCAGATGCTCTTCCAACTGAGCTATTAGCGGGTTGTGGGTGATACGGAATAGGTCAAGTGCTGGAACTGGCTACTTGACTATTCAGGAGTTTGGAGTTTTGACTGCGATGAGCAGGAGAGTAGTAAATGAGTTATGGAGAGACTGATGTTTATTGAAGGAAAAGGTCCTGCTTAAAT
>QEAP01000470.1:0-19203 GCA_006535975.1 Chytriomyces confervae | reverse complement strand
GAGAGGATAGAGATTCTATCAATCCTCGCATGGAATACTTGACAATACCAAGTAGCACACAGTGCAATATTTCTACTGGTGCATCGGCACTACCGCTTATGAAAGGCTGCTCCCATTCATCTCCAAGCAGCGGGTTCATATATGGAAGGTTGAAATGATTTTCCAAGAACTTGGAGAAGAAGAAATCGTTGATTCCATTTGCTTTCATATTTTCGACCACAGACACAATGGACACCTCCCCGCTCTGAATCTGCCTCTTCCATTCTATTAATTGGCTTTTCACTTCTGAAAAGGAATGCTGTACTGAGGGTTGCCGCAAGCATAGATACAGTACTAGTTGAGATGGACTTTTTGGTGATTTTATATTACAGAAGCGGCAAGGAGTTGAAGATGTCATGCCAGTGTGAGAAACAATACTAGCCAAAGCAGGGTAGTGTACCAAAAAAAGACAAAAATATTTACGTTAAAAACTTAACTTGGAAATGAGAAAAGTAAAATTTTTTAATCATTCACGTTTCTCTTTTCTCAAACAAAATAAAAAGTAAACAAAGATAAGATATTTATTATGGAGGACTCACTTTTGATCGAACAAAACCTTTTTCCTCAGCAGCTCTGGAGAGAAGGAGAATCAAGACACCATAAAACGCCTTGAAAAAATGGCGTGAATATGGAATTTTGCCCTTACGCAGTTACGGAATACTTGGATGATCGGGCACGTTTTTCTTCCTGGTGAAGTCAAGGGTCGCGAGAATAAAGTATCAGTAACCGCATGAGAAACAATACCATTCATCAGGGGAACGTACAATCGATTCATCGTTGTCTGCATAAATAAGGAACGAGGTTCCAGCCAATTTCCCTGCAATCCATTTTCCACCCACTTCATGCTCGTTTTCCTGCGACTGTCCATTCGAATGCGCTCCATTGGTGTGTTCAGCACTGCTGCCTTCTCCAGCCACATGACCATGGGAATTTGATTCATCGTGGTTGGACGCCTGTTGAACCGCACCACCTGCTGCTGCTGTTGCTGCTGCTGCTGCAGGATTCGGAGGAAGAGGGAATGCGAATCCAGGTGGAGGTCCAGAAAACCCAGGAGGTGGTTGAGGAAATCCAGGTGGCATGGCATTCGCGGCGGGGGGTCCTGGAGCGGGAGAGAGTCCAGGAGGAGGTATTTGACCAGGTATTTGTGGTGGAAACCCGGGAGGATATCCCATGCCCGCTTGCAGAAATTGGGGTGGCATTCCACCGTTTGGAGGCATGGGTGGAAATCCAAAACCTGGCATTCCTGGCACACCCATTCCAGGCGGCATTCCCGGCATCCCTGGCATTCCTGGCACACCCATTCCAGGCGGCATTCCCGGCATTCCCGGCATCCCTGGCATCCCTGGCATTCCCGGCATCCCAGGCATTCCTGGCATCCCCATCATCCCAGGCATCCCCATTCCCATCGGCATCATAGGCATTCCAGGTGGCATCCCCATCGCTGGTGGCATCGCAGCCGACGAGCTCTGCTGAGCGAAAGCATCTTTTTGCGCCTGAAAAGCAGCCAACTGAGCCTTCAGTGCGTCCGGATCCATTTGTTCAATATGAGAACGTTTTGGAGCGTTCCCTCCATGCACTTCATCGATATGCTTTTGTAAATCGTCTGGCGGAATTCCTTCCATTCCAAAGATTTCAATTTCGACCGAGTCTCGTCCAGGAAGCGTGTTTTCGAGTCTGTGAGCAAAAGCGCAGTTCAGCGAAGATTAAACAAAAGCGCAGCCCATGGAGTGTTGAAACAAACTTTGACAGTGTCTCTTTATGAACTTGCATACAATGGACCACCAGTCCGCCGGCCGTGTTCATTTTCTTGTGGCACAGATTGCACTTCAGATGCTTAGCACGCTGGTGGTCAATAAGAATCTTTTCGTCATCAAAGACCCGATCGCAATACCTGGCATTAAATAAAGAGATGGTATACGCCATCAGACAGAGCGAAGCAGCGACGATGCAGTGCATTCGTTTGCTTGTTTTCACAAATTCGCAAAAAGTACACACCAGCACCACGGCTTTAATTCGGCGCTTCTCTTCTTTTTCTGTTTGCAGGTTATGATTTGAGTTAGTGGTATGGTCGACGCCTGATGCTGAGCTGGAATGCACATACCTTTGCCATTTGGGTTATATTTAAATACTTTTGCTTTCTCTTTCTCAAATCTTCACTACTCATTAAACAAAAGCACTGGAACAGCTGCATGCAACATTGCAAACTGCTTATTACATGCATTCGTATTTACGCACATCTCTGACAAGCGAAAAGCGCACTGGATTGCAAGCTTCAAACAAAAGGCGAAACCCAAGGGAAAAAAAAAATGCTCCGTACAGGGATCGAACCTGTGACCTTGGCGTTATTAGCACCACGCTCTAAACCAACTGAGCTAACGGAGCTGATGATCATGGAAAAAATACCTCCAATATTTACGTTCGTAAGTGACTTGTGGGGCTCGAAGAAAGAGCCATATAATTGCACTCACTCAAGAATTGCTGCTTCTATTTTAAATAAGTACACCACATCAACAACTTTGATGGCCATTTGCGTTTTCAATACCACACTTCAGGCGCAGCCTGACTGTAACAGTGCACACACTTTTCGGCATCTACCCACGAACTCGTTGCACGTTTCTGGTACAAATTCATGTGCGCACTGGGCGGCATTTCAATCTGCGGCATGGTGGGTGACTGACTCGTTACAAGGGATTTCACAAGTTTGTAACGAGTTTCGTGGTGGCACAAGAACTTGAAGTCATTGGGTAGTTCAGCTTCGTGGCTCTGCGAAAAAAAAAAAAAAAAAGGGAAAGGGCTTAAACAATGGACTTGACCGAATAGTCTGCTGCAGTTCTCACCACAGCTTGGTTAAACCATTTTCCGAGTGCTCGCCCATCTTCGACTATCGCGTTGCGTTCGGAAACGAGGCAGTGCAGCGGTAAGAAGCCTTCGACTCCTGATGTTTCGTTTTTCCCTTTCGCCCATCCATCCACATACGAGACTCTGGATAAACACGATATAATGTTCATAACAACTTCCCATTTCCAAAGACTCGCAAACGAATTGAAACAACTTACGTCACTCTTACAATATCGCCAACAGCCAGACGTACTTCATCCTCCCGCAAGCCATCAAGATACGGGTACAATACACGGTACCAGCCACTAAATTCGTGGCTTGGCAAGAATCGACCTTCCGCATCAATTCCTTGCTCCAGCTCAGGTGCAAATTGATCGATTTTTGGAAGCGCTTTTTCGGAACGCGCAACAAGCGCGCGTTTTGCCGCCAGACTAGGTTTCAGCAGTTTTTTCGAATGGAATTCAAAGGCAGGTGAGTTCGGAGAGTCAGACTCGGTTTTGGTGGTTGCAACACTTTGAGTGGTGATTGAGACTTTTGCGGTTTCGGAAGTTCCTTCATGGAGGCCGTTTCCGCGAGAGCCATGAGAAGCGAAGCTCATTTTTCCTTGCTCGTCTTGGTTCGTGGGTTCTTCGAAAACATCATCAAGTTCTGGCTGAAATTCCCAAGTGCAGCTCGTGGCATCTTGATTTTCCGGCTGCATAGAACCCACCAGTTGAGATGGAACCCCTTCATCAGATTCCTTAATACCGATACTGGATTCGTTTTCTTTCGGGATAGGAGACACATCGACCACGCTAAGGCCGCTGGTGCCCTCGATTGTTTTCGCAGGTTCAATCGTACCCTCAACGGCCGAGGAATTTGTCGAAATCGGTGGCGAAATCGGGTGTTCTATACTTTTGAGGTTTGAATCATTTGTCGAGGGGCCTTCACCTGAAGAACTATTATGTGAAAGACCCGCTGCGGCATCCATCTCACACTCGGATTCCAATTCCATAGCATCCCGCGCCATGTTGTTGAGTTCGTCCGCTGAATACTTCGGATGCTGCTGCAAGCTCGGTTTCACCCCACCAAAAACACGGCCAAAAAATCCACTTCCACTTTTTCGATTTTGTAGTTGTTTCTCCGACGCTGTTTCTTTGGACGCAGTCTTTTTGGCACCTTGAACACTCACGGTTTGGCCATCTTGTTTTGAAGTTCCTTTTGCATCCACAACCACGGATGTGGAGACAAATTTGCCCAAGCGCCAACCACGAGGAGCTCGAGGAATTCCCCACAAATGAATCCCATTGCCTGCAAAATATGTACCGTCAGCACATAAGCGAAAACTCAAAAGTTTTCGGCCATGAAAAAAAAAAAAAAAACGAACTCAAAAGCAGCCAAATACCTTTTGCAACAAGAACGACGGGTACATCAAGCACAAGTGAATCAATGGGCGACACATGCACCGCTGAAACTGGCTGAGGCATCTCGAGCCTTCTTAACGAGTCTCCTTGCACAGTGTTCATGACACGTACGCTAATTCGCAGCATGTGCAGACAAGCAAACGGTAGACGATTCTGCGGTGTGTCAGGCATGGTCGGACAAGATGCTACAGATTCAGGGACTTCAAAGTTAAACCGCCGTGTGAATCCGCTTCCCTCAGTGCCCCAGTCAAATCTTTGCGTGGCCAAACGGACAGCAATCGCGCTGCTTGAAGGCCGTTGGTATGTGGCAAGGTTTTTTGGTAGATGGAAATGAATATGAGTGATGAGGCTGACTGTGACAGTGTGGATTTGATGCTCGATTGTGGTCGGTTTGATGGCCATTGTGATTGGAATGGCATCTCCGATGTAGTGGTGGAGACGGGCAACGTCCAAATCATATAGAAGGTTTCCAGAATCTTTGATGGGAATAGGCTGACCAGATGTTTGCGCAGTACGAATGGATGGATCCAAGGGATCGTGGAGTGCAAATGAGAAGGGGCTGATTGATGCAGCGTCTTGGGATATTGTTCCAGGAACAAGCAGATTCAGTCGATTTGAATAAATAAGGGGTCTAGGTTGGTTTCGAATATATGCTGCATTGTGGATAATATTAAAGAGGTGAGACTTGAAAACAAAGACCACAGTAGGTGTGAATGCTCACCTGCCCGCAGACCCGACGGGGTCATTACAGTGATGGGGAGAGTAAGCACTTTCTCTTCGGTATCACTTGCAAGAGTGTTTGCCGAAACAGTTACTTTAAGTTCATAGGCACATGTTGCACTTATTGGAGTTGCAGGTGAAGGAACGTTTGCAGTTGGCGTACTGATGGAGGGTGGAAGCGAAGCAGGCAATGGCAGTACCACTGGCAGACCGTGCTCGCCGCGGAGGAGCGAGCCTGGGAAGGTTATTTGTTTAAAAGAGTTGTTGGTCAATCAATTCAAAAATTGTTGCAATCAATTTAGAGTGCGTGTATACGAGCAAGTGAAACACACCTTCGTACACGGTGAGCGACAAGGCCGCCACCTCCTTTGCAGCCTCCATTGCGCCATCGACTGCGGGCGTCAGCAGCACACCACTGGCGTTGTACAGCGGCTTGCGCGGGCGCCACGCGGCGGTCCATGAGCCATGCAGTTGAACCAGCACCTGTTGTGTGTGTGTGTGTGTGTGTGTGTGTGTGTGTGTGTGTGTGTGTGTGTGTGTGTGCGTCGATGGTTAGATAGTTGCCATGGAGTAGCACACCCGCCGCAGTGCAGTGCAGTCCATGGAATGGCCATGAAGAGGACTGCGTACCTTCACGTTCCTGACAGACCCACCCACGCACACATAGACATGTCCCTTCAGCGCCGAGCCGGCTGTTCCGACGGCGCCGCTCCGTGCCTGGTCGCTTTGTGCAGCTTTTCCGTCTTGCACAAACTGGACTGATTGAATCAGTTGCATAGATTTGGCTGCACTTGTCATCAGCATTTTTACAGGAAAATGCAGTTGCCCCCACTTGTCTCACCTGCAATGGGAGCAGGCGTTGGGGCAACCGCCCTCCATCAGAGCCACCTTGGTCCCGCGGAATGCCGTGTTTCACGGTACAGGCACTGCAACCAGCCCTGTCTCACATTTGCGGGTCTCAATTCGAACTCTTTCTGTGACGAAAATTAAGTCCAAACCGAACTTTGCATGCTGTGTATTTACTTTTTTTTCAATCGAAATCCACGCTCCACACATTGAACACATCCAATGTCCCTCCTCGAAGCCAAAGTCTCCTACGACTCCACCGACTGCACTGGAACACCCGTGCACATTGTGTTTCCGGCCGCCGCCGCCAACACTATCTGTCGCCCGCAGGACTGCCGTCGTGCTGACGAGTCACTCGTCGTCGGAAACTCGTATCTTCGAAAATGCATTCCGAACGACTCGCAGCCCCAATTCATTCTGCAGAACATGGGAAAGAAGGCATACACAAAGTCAACCCACTACACGGACGCAAAGTACTGCTCCATCGGCGAACTCGAGAGCTGGCTGCATCCCCTCGACACTTGCTACAACATTAACACCGCCACAGCAAAATGGAAGTCCGAGAAGTACGTCATGGCCCTTCTCTGTTCGTTTTTTTGGTTACCTGCATTCACACTCAAATTCTTTGCTTCAGGTCTGTGCTGAACCCAGACGGGAGTCTCACATACTTTGGATACAACGACGCTGTATGCGCCGCTGGTCAGTTTGTTCAAAAAATTCTCAACGCGTCCCAGTTTGGATCCTGCATCGACGACGGTGGCAAGGGCTTCTCCCAGGTCCTCGGCAGAGGACCTCTCACTGGAAACACGCTCCCGCTTGAATCATCGGTTATTCTACCCAACACTGCGACAACCTCAGGTCCTCCTATCGGTGCCATTGCCGGAGGCGCGGCAGCTGGAGTCGTTGTTTTGGCTGGAGTCATCTTCGGGGTCATGCATTGCAGAAAGCAAAAACGTGTCTCCAAAGAGGCCATGCCCGTCGCAATTAGTCAAAACCAAAACAACATTCCTCCGCCAACTGGAGGAGTCACTGAGCAGACACCTCTCGTACCCATTGCTGCAAATCCAACCGACAAGGCCATGCCTTCGAAAATGGACACCAAATCTGATTTAGCGTACAGTGCCTTGAACGTGTTGGCTGCTGATATTCCACCGCCCCCATCTTACTCGTCCTTTACTGAGGTGGATGCTGCTGTTGCAAACAACCCTGACCACCATCGTATCACCGTCAATATGGCCGGAAGTTCTTCAAGCTTTGCTGCATTCGCACCGCAAGCGTTTATGCAAGCCCAGGGAGAAACCTTTAACGAAAAGAAAGGAAAGAAGGAACAGGAGGAAGATTTTGTGAATCTGAACAGTGAATATCGTAAAGTGGCGATGGGATGGACGATTGAACAAGTGGGTAACTGGGCGGTTGAAAATGGGGGCTCAGAAATGACGAGACAGAAAATCATTGGTATTCCGTTTTTGTTTGTTCTTTCTTCATCTGCACCTGCTCTTGGCTCACCTTCATCATTCTTTCTTGTTCAGAGCACAAGATTGACGGAAAGGCACTGATGTTAATGCGCAGAGAAGACATTGAAAGCGTTTTGAAAGTGACGGCGTACGGCGAGCTGTTGCGCTTGCAGGATGCTATCAAGCAAATCAAGTCCTGAAGAATGCTGTGTGGGGGATTTTTGCTGATGGACTTGACCTTTTATTTCCTCATGTTTTTATGTTGTTGCTGTGTGACTGGATAAACCGGTTTACCTCTTCTTCATTGCCATTGTTTCCGGACATTCTGAATACATCGGGTGGAAACATGCGGGTTGTGCAAAAGAAAGAATGCATTGAACACGATCCCAGTCAGTGTGACAATGCTTTAAATGCGTTGAACATCACTTGCACCACCCGAAATGCGCCCCGTGTCTGTGACACCGTTGAACATGAGTGAAAATTATCAGAATAAATTTCAATCGTCAATTACAAATACTCAATTTATTCACACAACACTCATTGAATGCCGTCTTGCCTTTTCAACATAAAAGAATGGATTCTCATCGGAGACCGGCTCCAAATCCAACTCCTCTTCCTTGACACCCCCTGAAATAGAGGCTACCGAACCAGTTTTCCTGCCAACTACTGCATTGGGTTTCAACACATGAATCCCGTTAATCTTGTATGTAGCTCGCCGGTTTTGAAACCAGAAGCGAATCTGCTTGGGTTGCACGCCCATCGCGTCGGCCAGGCTCGTCCGCAGCGTTGCACTCGGGAACGGGTTCTTTTCAAACAGGCTAGCCAGCATCGCGAGTTGAGATTCGGTGGGTCTAAATTTTCCCGGCTTGATGGCGGCAGCGGGTTTTGCAGTTGGCTCGGTAGGCTGGTGTGAAAGTGTGGTGGTGTCTTTGTACAGAGTTGTTGCGGGGTGTGTGCCGTAATTTGGAGAGTTTGGTGAGTTTGGGGATTTGGCTGAAGTTGCTTCGAAAGTTGGAAGCGACAGGAATTCGGACGTGAACGTGTCGCGGGACGTGGTTGGGAATGCGATGTTACATTTTGTGAATCGGTTCTCACTGCAGTTATATGAATCGAGTGGGAAAAGTGACAAATCGGGCAAAGTTGAAAAGAGTTTCGGGTTGTAGCAGAGAGCAGGTTGGTTGAAAAGCCCCATCATTGAGGGAGTCGATGGAGTCGATGCGGTGTCTGATGTAAGGCTGAATGCATCATAGTCTAGAGTTTGGGCGGGTTCCAGCATAAAGTTGGCTGTTGGTAGAGACATGCGGCGGTCTAAAGACGGCTTGCTTGTTTGAACAGCAGAGTGCCTGCGATCAAACAAGAATGCCAGGGTAGCGTCGCTGATGTCGTCAACGGTAGCAGCAGACGTCGCCTTGTTGAAATTGGACATGTTTGGGGTTTGAGTTTGATGTCGTGGAACGTGGCCGCTTGTACCAGTTTTATGGTTCAGAACAATAATGAATGAACTTCCCCATACATCCCCCACAAATGGTGCGTGTGTGTGAGTCGTGCGGCATAAATGGAATTTATCAAAAAAGGCACTTGGCACACATTCCCACAAATAATGAGGCAATATATTTCGACATGGCGTCATCAAGAGACTCGCATTTTGCGTGTTATTATTTCCGGTGACAGCAGCACTGTGAAAATGTTTCAGTTGAATCCTGACTTGGCTCATTCTTGCACTGTCCGAACCATGCTTTTCTGGACATGTGTCGGCCACCAACAGACGGCTAAATGTTCGTGCGTGGGAAGCAAACGCAAGGCAGTGTTGCTGGTATTTACGAGAAACTTCCATCTTCCAGGATGGGGCAAGGCCGAAAAAAAAAAAAGAAAAAAGAAAGAAAAAAAAGAAAAAAAAAAAAAAAAAAAAAAAAAAAAAAAAAAGAAGAAGAAAGAGATAGAAATCGCATACACTTGCATCAAAGAAAGCTCATCCAGTTACAGAAATACGGTCATACAATCTGCGCCTGCCTGCACCTCAAAAGCACAAAACTGTTGCCGCACATTCAATGCCTGGCTCGATGAATCAGCGGCCAGGCAGAGAGATGGCGCGATTCGAAAGCTATGAAGCGCGGGGTAATCGCGTTATAAGGAGCAAGCATTGGAACCATGCGTGAGGGATGCACACGCACTCACACACAACTACTGCTGTTTATTTTTGATGACGCTTTTTTCGATTCTATGCGGATTATTTCGATTTCTTTAGTTGATCTTCCAGTTTCGAGATGCGCTCTTCGGAAGATCGAATGTGTTCGTTCAGGTCCGTGCGGATAACTTCGGTGTTGTATCCCCTGAAACCCGGGAGAAAAAAAAAGGAGGAGATTAGGTGAGAAGGGAGAGGTCAGGTACAGGCGATATTCTAGAATGGAAACGGACTCAGGAAGTGAGTGAATGGGGCCTTACATGGTAGCAGTCATTCCAGCCATGACTAGTAAGCCAAGCGCAAACACTGTGCGTTGGTTCTTCTCCCGCACTTCAGCGGCTTTGATGGTTTCGAGAAGCGCTTGGATCGATGGAGTTGCGCTGCTTTTGACGGACGCGCTGGCAACGGAGGCGCCTTTGTTTAGTGCTCGTAATGTTCTGAACATTTTACGTTTTTCCTTTGCGCATAAAGCTGTTCATATTCCTCTCCTTGTTCATGCTCTGGACAGATTTACTTCCAGGTTGACGTCTTTATGTTGAGTCACCGCTTATTATTCAATTGGGTTCACCTGAGATTTCCTACTTTTGTCCAACATACAATGGACCTCAAAGGCAGATACGGCCAGCTTTCCCAACCACCACCAGCCATGCGCAGCACATCCAACGTGCCTCTCCCCACCGCAAAACGGAAATCAAACTTTACAGCGACCTCACCTCTCCCACAAAAACCCAACCCAACACCAACGATTGACGCGCCCCCATCTCACGCACAAACCACGAAACCAAAGCCACCTTACACCGTATTGCCCGTAACCTACGATCCCACGCGTCCAGCATCCATCAATCAGCTGAACAATGCCAACACAGCCCCAATCCCGGCAGCAGCCCAACCACACACGTATCCCAGCCTATCCGACTCGGACTCTGAAAAAAAAGCGCGCCAAAGTCGCGGTGAGGAGACTGATAGCGATTACAGTTTGGACGAAGATCGATACTTGCAGATGCTGGAGCAGTATGCGCAAATGACGGGCGTATCCTTCAGCACATCATTTCTTGAACAGTTTGGGGATTCGGAATTCAACTCGCAGGCGAGTTCGGCGCGAACTTCTCAGGAGGCGTTGGATGGAGAAGATGGTTTGTTTCACCTTTCCTTTGTTGCCAACATTGGGGCTGAGACGCTTGGACAGAACTTCCACACCACAGACGCAGGTTGCCGAAGGGATACCGACCCAACATCATGAACCCACGGCCTTTGATGGATCTAACAGACGGCCCCGCATTGGCCATTTGGTGCGTTGTACATTCAGAACACGCATTGCTGTGATTACTAATCAATTGGAGTGTCTTTCAACAAAAGGCCCCCCTTCATTAAGGACATTATTGATGCACCCACATTTCGCATATGCAAGTCTCTCGAGAAGGAACCGTTTCACCCAACTTCTTCACAGCAGCAGGTTGACAGCAACATCCCAAAATCCTTCTCCATGAACACCCTCATCTACGAATCCAACTACTCCATCCTCTCAACCCAGCCCGTACGTACAACCAGCACGCCCCAACCTCACACTCCACTTCAAAAGCAGCAGGACCCGCATCACTACCAGGATCAATACAGGATCCCCGCCCTCCAGTTCGAATCTCGTTTTGAATGTGGGAACCTCGGGAAAGCCATCCGCCGGGGTCCAAGCCACTATGAATTGCATGTACGATGCGATTTAAACACTGCAGGGCATGCACAGTGGTATTATTTCCGGGTCAAGGGGATGGTGACACGGAATGAGGAAACCTATGAGGACGTTGTGTACCGCTTCGACATCGTCAACTTGAACAAGCCAAAGTCACTGTACAGTACCGGACTAAAGCCGTTGCTATATTCGGATCATCTGGCAGCGGAAAAGGGTATGCTGCGAGTGCTTTTGAATTCATGCGATTTTCTCATTTTGACGCCGCAGGAATCGGATGGCATCGCACCGGCACAAATATATCCTACTACACTACCCCCGAGTTCCAGTGCACGGCTCATGATGCAGAACAATCAGCGCACCCGAAACACACGCTCTCTTTCACGCTGCACTTTCCCAAGCGTGACGACACAGTCTACATTGCGCACTGCTTTCCTTACACATACACAGACCTTCAGCAGGACATTCAAGCGCTAAAATCAGACACACACCGTTCCTCGCTCTTCCGGCACACCATCCTGGCAAAGAGCGTTGCCGGGAACAACCTCGACTTGCTCACCGTCACGAACCCGGTTTCAACACCACAAGCATTGGCGAGCCGGAGGGGGATTGTACTAAGTGCGCGTGTGCATCCTGGGGAGACGAATGCGAGTTGGATGATGCGTGGGCTTATGCGGTTTCTGACGGGACCGAGTGAGGAGGCGTATTTATTGAGAGAACAGTTTGTAATTAAGCTTGTGCCAATGATCAACCCAGACGGCGTCATTGTTGGAAATGTAAGTGCACCTTTTTCCTTTTTTTTTTTTTTTGTCCGAAATGACTCAATTCATCCAAAGTATCGATGCAACTTGTCGGGATACGATCTAAACCGGCAGTGGACCAACACGAGCAGCTCCCGAGCAAGTAGCGTGATTCCTGAAATCTGTGCCATGCATACGCTATTGGAACGCAGCACACTCAGCCGACCCGTGCTACTCTATTGCGACTTGCATGGCCACAACCGCAAAAACGGCATCTTCATATACGGCTGTGAAAACGATGTAAAACCAAAATCTGTCGGTGGCGGCAATGGCAGCAGTGGTGGAGTTCCAGGCGGGCGGAAGGTGTTTGGCGCTGCGGCAGCCATGGCGGCAACCGTTGCCTCCACCAAAAAGAGTCGTGGAGCAGATGAAAAAGAATCAGATCGAACCGGTTCCGCCCGAAAACACACCCCCATAACCCCGGCGGCACGCGTCACGTTCAGTGCGAAATCACGGCAGCAAGGAAAACCCGCAGCACCGCCGCCACCGCCACCGCCGCCCCCAAAAACAAACAGCCAAGACACGTTGATCCATACGCCCAGCTCTGGGTCCTTATCGGTCGAGGGCACGCCTGAAGCAATCATTCCAGCCAAGAAATACATGGAACGCGTGTTTCCATGGATTCTTGCGGAAAATGCACCGGATTTGTTTTATTTTCGACGGTGTCAGTTCCGCATGCAGCCTTCAAAGCGCGGGACGGGACGCATCTGTGTGCGAACGCGGTTTGGTATTGTCAACAGTTTTACGATGGAGTCGAGTTTCTGTGGCAGTGACGTGGTGGGTGGCGCTGCGGGAAAGTTGGGCTGGCATTACGGAACACTCGAGTTGGAAAGAATGGGCGAGAAGTTTGGCAAAACTCTGTATGATTATTTCATTGCCGAAGGGAAGCGGGATTCAGTGTATCGAGCGTTTGTGCATGGGTTTGCAAACCATGAGACGGTGTTGGAGCCGGAGGAAAGGTGAATCTGTTTTTGCTCATTGTTCCTGGAGAAATCGGAATGTTAAACATTGAGCCCGGCAGTGATGATTCGGAAACTACATCGGATGATGAAGTTTTGCGGATAAAGCCAGTCAGGAAAAAAGTCCTCACAAAACGTGCGTCGGTTGTGACACCACGGGCACCCCGAAAACCCGTTGTATCTCCCGATAAGTCTCGAAGAGGCAGCAAAGCCACGCTTGTAACCCCCGTCGCGAGATTGGTAAGAGAAAAGATGAGTGCTGAAACATAAACTGACCGAGCATTTCAAAATGTAGGTCAGCAAGGAACCTTTGAGTTTGACCAAGGTCAAAGTAACCAACACGCATACCTCAGATGTGGTGAGTCCTTTGATTGGTCCAATTCGACTTATTCTGAACACTCTTTTTTGCAATTTCCCAGGAACACCGCAGTCAGTCCGTTTCAAAGCCATACGCGGCTGGTTCATCACCCACGCCTTCTTCTCAACAACAGTACATTTTACCGCCCAGCGCGCCGCGACCGTCACAAAAGAATGCATCAGAGGATACCAAGACACGTTCCAGAGGAGTACCATACATTACAAACATCCAACCACCACCTACACCTCAGCAATCACTGTCTCGTCAAAGGTCCAACCAACAACAACATCAACAACAGCAGCAGCAACATCACACGAATTCAGAACAATACTCTCAAAATCACGCATCAACACCGTTTCACTTAACCTCACAAACGCCATTACTCACGATCCCGCGCGGAGAGGTATCCACGAGCGCCGTATCGCAACCTCCATCGCAACTCGCCACATCGTTCAAAATCAAATCTTTGAGCCCTGGCATGTTTTACAAACCCATCGGGTCGCAAAGCATGCTATCTCAATTATCCCGTGCGACAACGGCTGTGGATTCGGCAGTACGGGTTGGGTGGTTAGATGAGGAAGAGCAGCATGGGAAGAATGGGGGAGGTAGGTCATTGGGGCAGTTGGAGCAGAGGCAGGCTGAATCGCGTGCGTTGGCCATGAGGCAGGGGCAGGAGAGTGCCGGCGGAGGTGGTGGTGGTGGTGGTGGTGGTGGCGCGGTTGGCAAGGTGAGAGTGAAGGCAGCGAGCATGCAGCGAAGTGGAGCTGGCAGTGGACGAGGGAGTGCGGGAGCAAAGTACAGGGAGGGAGGCACAAGTTCGATTGATTCTGTCGTGGTGATGCCGAAGGTGCATAGGATGTGAGAAGGAGATTGATAAAAATGAGCAGTTTTGTAAAAACAATGGAGATGGATAAAATATATATTTTTAAAATGTTCAAAGGATTGATCGATTGCGCAATGACAATTCGCCATGGAAGACGCTGACTCGAATGACGCAATTGCAAAATGGGCGAATCTGAATAAAAAGAACGAGACCCGGGCCACCCAAAATACACACAACAACAACGCCAGACAGCGACAAAGGAACACGGACGCATCAACTCCACATGTCCACTGCAATGTCACTACCAATCACCATCCACGCTCAGTCCCTGCGCCACGCTCTGTCAACCCATTCGGATCAGACAAAGAAGCAGAAGCAGCAAATGACTCGGCTGTTCCACACTCTTCTTGCCTCGTATTCCACTCCCTTCGTACAGCGGGTGTCGCCATCACATCCACCACCACCAGCTGTATATGTGTTTGCATACGGGTCTCTCATCAACCCTTCGTCACTTCAGCGAACAATCGGATCCACATCTGCATTACCATCCCATCAAAGCCATTCCTCAATCAAGACAATTCCTGCTGTTGTTTCTGGGTTCAAGCGGTCGTGGGAGTACAAGTGCTCGCGCCGACAGTACACGGCAGTCAGCGTCACGCGCGACGAAAGTGCAGCAACAAACGGCGTGCTTGTCCAGGTGCAATGGGCACAGCTGAGGGCACTTGATGCTCGCGAGTCTGGCTACACGCGCGAGTTGATCACGATGGACAAGCTGAGGCTGTACGAAAAGACTGATGAACTGAACAACGGACACTATGCTGCCATGGACTCGAATAATCTGCCATCAAATGCCATCGTCTTTATGTACACGCTGGACTCTTCAAATAACCACACGGCATCCCCCTCGGTACCCATCCCACAATCCTACGTGGACTGCATTGTCGCAGGTGCTCTACAAACTCACGGATACGCCTTTGCAAGGGAGTTTATCCAGACGACTGCTGGGTGGGCTGCCCATTGGGTCAATGACCGCAACGCTGTTGCTCCAGTGCGCCGCTATGTGCCCGACTGCTCCGCTGGGGAGAGGGATCTTTCTCCAGATTTGCAGGATGCTGTGGACGAGTTACTGAAGGCGGTCGTTCCAAACGCATTCATGCATCGTGTGGATGTTTAGAGCCACACGCACACCATCACAGACTTTTTTATTCCTTTCAGCCTTCCTGATTCTCTGCCTGAATCAAACACCAAGTTAACATGTAGTTTAGATACCCATACGCTAGCATTCATTACTGCGCTCGTTCCTAAACAAGAGGAAATAAAAACATGCTTGTCCAAAAAGTCATTCCTTCAACCCTTTCTGCTTCTTGTCCGATAAACTCCCAGTGAGGCACCCAAGCCGCACGCCACTCTTATCAAAGCGGTTGGTGAAACATTGAAAATTGAATGATCATAAACTGGTGCCAATGCTTTTGCAACTGAACACCTGTCTTTGTGCAGAGAATAGCCAGACCAGATGTACATAAGTGTGTGTGTGCGCACAGCTGGAGTTTCAGGCTGCTGCGGAGCATCTGGGGTCTCTTGTCACCATAGAAACTTGGATGTTGTTACGCTTCCCGTTGGGCACAGAGAATAGAGTAGTGTCTGCTGCATTGCAGAGTTATTTCCCTCGAATCGCTCGAATGCACCGAAAAGAGACGCAGATGATGATAACGTTAGATAACGCAGCCACCGAAATTGCTTCAATTTCGTGTGTTGGCGTTGAGGGATCAGACACGCGACAGCATTGCACATTGCCAGTATCGGTATGTCGTAACAGTGCCGGGCAGCACAAACAGTGTCGCAGCAGCGTCTATGCTCGCTGTTCGTGCTGCAAATTGCCCGGCGGGCGCGGGTGTCTGTTTCACTTTTCTGTTCCCAATTTTTTACAAGTTGATTAAAAAATAAAGAAACGATTATAAAAAGGGCCTGCTCACACTCATCCAAAACACAAAACAACCAAACCATCCCAAATACCAAACATGCAGTTCATTGCCTCCATCCTCGTTGTTGCCTCCCTCGCTGCTGCCCAGTACGACGCCGCTTACGATGCTGCTGCTGCCACTGCCGTTGTCACCGCCCAAGAAGCCACCGCCGTTGCTGACGCTTACTACGGTGCACCTGCCGCAGCATCTGTTGCCCCAGTCACTCAGCTCTACTCTGGAGCCCAGTCTACTGGAATCGTTGCTGCCGTCGCCGCCGTTGCTGCCTTGTTCCTGTAAACTCCTGGGGTTCCTTTTGGAGCTTTGCCTGGCCCCTCAACCCCACCCATTTTATTTTTTATAGACTGTGAGATAGAGCTCTTGCTCATGAAAGAAATAATAAAACGGTCGTTCTGTGACCATAGACATCTCAAGTGTATTGTTTCATCCAGTGTATAACTTGAACAAAGAAGCGCGAGTGGCTTTGTGGACGTGGCGTCGTGTCTTCGTGACTTACCATCCATCTCACGATAAGTGACTCTCGGGGAAGTCGTAATGGGTGGACATGAAACGCGACTTGGTCCAGACTTGACGGAATGAGATTTTATTGATGTGATGAAACGATGGAAAACTGAAACAAGTGCAAACAAACGACAATTTTTTAAACACACTATAAAGTGCCTTTGATTTGTCCGAACAAGGCGGCCATCACATCATCCAACCCGGAACTTTACACATGCGATTCTTCACTCTGATTGCCGCCATTGCCACCGTTGCCAGTGCAGATTACCAAGCCGCGTCGATTCAGGGCTACAACCCATCACTCACAATTGCTGCCGCTTACGCCACGGCTCCTTCCTACGCGGCACCGCCTGCGCAATCATTTCTTGCAGGCGCGCAGGCTACAAATCTGTATTCGAGTGGCAGGTCATGTGGTGTTGCTGTGGCTGTAGTTGCAACAGTTGCCGCTTTCTTGTTTTGAATTCTTTTTTTTTTTCACGTGTATTCCCTTGTTTTTTTCATCATATTTCGGAACGTGTTTCGTTTCTATGCAGAATTCACGTTAGCGCGAATAAATACACGCCTAATTATGTTCGCTAATTACCGAGCATGCTGGAGTTCGGAACTGAACAAACAAGAGAAGAAGATGATGGTAAAAAGAGAAAGAGAATAGCAAAGATATAAAAGTGCAGATAAGATCCGGTGCATTTCCCATTTGCTTCGTCACGGATGATTGATTTCTCATCACGAGATTGAACATGTGAAACATGGTATTCAAACCCTCATCAGCTGGCTCCTTTTAAAACACTGCAATCCACCTTGTTCATCGCAACACCAAAAAAAAAACAACCCATCCATCAAAATGCAGTTCTCCGTTGTTGCCATCGTTGCCGCTATTGCCACTGTTGCCTCTGCCCAGTACGACGCCGCCAAGGCTACTGAGCCCGCCGCTGCCGCTGTCGCCCCCCAAACCGCTCTCTACTCTGGTGCCGAGACCGTTGGTGTCGCTGCCGCCGTTGCCGCTGCCGCTGCCATGCTTCTCTAAACGGGCGATTCCCGAACACGGAGTGTCGGTACCTGCGTGTATGTGATTCTGAGTCTGCTGCAGCTGGAAATGTCCTTTCGTTCTGTCTCAAGTTCAGTTGGCTCCCGTGCACTCTTTGTTGTTTTATATTGTCGCTCTCTTCTTTTCTGCGCTTCGCTTCCTTTTTCTTTTGCATGCTTAGATCCAGAGTATATCCAATACAATATGTGCTCCCCTTCTTGCCTTCAATTGAAACGTGTCGTCCCTTTCGCTGTCTGCGCTCGTTCCGTTGCAATGACGCCAAGCAGTCGGCCAAGCAATTGGCAAAAGACACCCATTTGTGAGTGCCCAATCAGCGCGGTCGAAAAAATAAAGAAACCCATTTTAATCAACCCAGTTTCATCACCAACAACAAACAGCGCAGCAAAACAGGTGCAGCACGGTCTTCTGCACTGCACTGCACGCAACGCAACGCAACGCAGTGTGAAACAGTGCATCTCAGTGCAGTGCGTGAAGCAGCAAACCCGTCAGCGTGCGTGTCTGTGCGTTCCCCTTAATTCGTGGGTGTTTGTTGACTGTCTGTGTGCAACGTGTTATCATTCAAATTGCCTGTTGCTGTTTCAAATTTGTCTGATTAAAATTTATAACTTTACTTAAAAATCTCGTATTGCCACTCGACAACAACAAAAAAAACTATTCTGAAAAATGCAGTTCTCCGTCGTTGCCATCGTTGCCGCCATCGCCACTGTCGCCTCTGCTCAGTACGACGCCGCCAAGGCCACTGAGCCCGCCGCTGCCGCTGTCGCTCCCCAAACCGCTCTCTACTCTGGTGCCGAGACCGTCGGTGTTGCTGCCGTTGTCGCTGCCGTTGCCGCTTTTGCCCTCTAAACACACACACACACAATCTGCGCTGCTTGCAGCATATGGGAACCGCCGAACATGTACTTCTCTGTAGTATTTTTCTCTTTTTCACCTTGGATAGATGGGGTAGAGCTCTCTCTTTTTCTGCTTGTTGCATTCCCGCCCACCGCCTTATCAAAATAAAATGACGGGTTGCATTGTGCAATGATGTTTATCTGCTTCCAAGTGATTTTTATGGATGTTTGTAGCACAACATGATAGCACATGATGACGGTGAATCATGCAGTTGGCTGTCTCTCTGCCAGCATCTTGAGCAATATCGTTGATCCGCGATGGAGTCGCGCAAGCGTTTCAAACTACACCATATATAAGAACTGCCAGGCGTGTTTGATGAAATCGTGTGAGCCGAATATGAGCAATCACTGGTGCACCCTGACAAGAAATTTCAGTTGTGCTGTGGATGACATGCCCAGGGCTCAACAGGAAACTGCAAACAAACGAGCAATCGTCAAAACAATGCTGCAAACAGCAAGTCTTATTCAACATTGGGTGAGTCAATGAGTCTGTATACTCCCCATTCATTCTTGGTCTCGATGCAACTGTTTTTGTGGCCACGGAAAGATCAATAAGCGGGGGCCATAAAGTCACGGCTTGTACAAGTTTGTTTTGCACTGGCTGTATGCAATGGTGGCTCAATGGCTCCAACGTAATGTCACAGGCAAATAGAAAAATAGAAAGTGTGGAGAACCTGGGCAT
>QEAP01000469.1:0-19333 GCA_006535975.1 Chytriomyces confervae | reverse complement strand
CGTCTGATGGATCTTGCACCAGGAGGATGGGCATTTTTAAGTGTTTTATCTGACTTGTTTGTGGATTCGATTAGTTGATATTGATGGATGGGGAAAGTATTTGCATAGTGTTTGAGTTGGTCTTTTGATCAGACCATCGTGAGTAAATTGCTGTTCCTCCATACTGGTGTTGTTAATGTGACTGAGAATGCGAGTTCTGTCACCCAACGACGCCGCTGTCACCCATGCCTCATGCAAAGCTCTTTTACAACACATCCGCATTCCACAATGCCGTTGCCGGATTCTCTGGCGGGGGTCATAACCACTGCATTCTTGCAACCGCTTGATGTGGTCAGATCAGATTTCAAGGTGCATTCATTGGCCCTTCCGATGCAGCCAACATCGCCAGTCTGCGCTTTTGTATTTGGAACTTGGAAAGCAGGTTTCGTATCAAAGTCACAGCTTACTCACGCCCTTCTTTTTTCTTCTTTCGATCTAACCAGTGAACGAAACAAGTTGGGGAGGAATCTTTCGCGGGGCTTGGACGTCATTGGTAACAATGGCATGCGGAGACTGTACCGAGGTGTCGTCCCGTCCATGTGGGACGCGTCCTTGTCCTGGGGCTTCTACTTCGCGACGTAATTTGACATGTCCCCCAACAATGAATAATGATCTTGCTGTCCATTCTCAGATCTTTTCTAATCTTTCTTTGACGTTGCTGCCATCGAAGAGCGAGCCACTGTGGACTTACTGGTGAATTCTCAGCTGGTTCTGACATCAGTTTTGGGGCACAGAAAAAAATAAAATCTTGAAAACCTGATGGAACCCAGCAAAGAACTGGAGTCTGAAGAGAATGTTCTCTCCACGCTCCTGGCTGGTGCCACAGACCAAGCCACGCTGGAGAAGAGTCTCGAGCGAAAGGTGACGTTCGCAAAGACGCAAGCCTCGCTGTGGTGAAGCTGACTACTTGCCGACCCACCAAACTCAAACAGTTGCTCGAAGACCTGAAAAGGCGGGACAACGAAAACGATGAGAAACGAATAAAGCGCACCAATGCAAAGATTCGGTGAGTTAGGTCTCCCTCTGCACACCTCGCTCGGCAACTCACTCCGCCACAGCTTAGCACAAACCGATCTCGAAGCATTGCTGGATCAACTACACAAACCCAACATCAAAATAAGCACAAAGCAATCCGTACTGGAGAAAATAACCGCTGCAGAGGAAACGATCGATTCGCTTCGAAAAGAACTTGCTGACATCGATGACCGAATCCACGGCCGCGACGCTGCTGCGGCTGGACCGTCCAGTGGGTCAAGGTTGCGATCGAATGGTGCAGAACCACATGCGCAAGAAATGACGCGGGAAATGCTGATTCGGACAGGAAAGATTACGCCCTTTGATGTCGGGGTCGCTGAAAACGTGGTTCGAACGGGCGCGGGAAGGAGCGTAAAGGATTTGACGGCGGAGAAGCAACGCATGGAAAATACTCGAACCAGTTTGAATGCGCTTTTCAAAGAAGAGGACTTTGAAGATGCTGACAAATCCACTCATTCTGACGACAAAGAATACGCGCCGGAAGTTAAAAAGCTTCGAAGAATCAATCATACGCGAAAAACTGAGGCTGACGACACCGAATATAAAGGCGACAGTGCTGGTGGTGATGGGGACAGTGACATGGATGATGTTGTTGAGGACGAAGATGGCGCTCTTGTCCCGCGCCAATCCTTCGAAACTGTCGATGATGGCGACGAATTTGCGTACCAGAAAAGATATGCTGAGTGGGTGAAGATGCGCCGCATCAAGAGATTTGTGAAAGAGGTTTGCGATTTGATATCAAACCCCCTTTCGATCGTGTAAATAATTTTCTTTCAGGAACCGTCCTTCAAGTATGACTCTGATGACGAGGACTCTCCCATTTCGAAAGACATTTTCGACGAACCGACTGTTCCTCTCGAAAATGACCTTCAACTGTCTGAAGAATTCACTGTCCCCGGGGATGTCGCATCGAAGCTATTTCCATACCAACTGACGACCTTGTCTTGGCTTCTTGAACTTCACAACCAGCAGACTGGCGGGATCTTGGGGGATGGTGATTGACTTAAACTTGAATGATTCGCTCTCTCGACAACTGCTCACCCTTCCAGCAAAGAAATGGGTCTTGGGAAAACGATTCAGATTGTTGCATTTCTTTCCGGACTTCATCGATCTGGGATGATTGGAAGCCAGAAACCAGTTTTGGTTGTCGCGCCAGCAACCGTCTTGCGGCAGTGGGCGAAAGAGTTTCATGAGTGGTGGTGAGTCCGTTATTCTCTTTCTATCCATTCAAAGCTCTTAGCAATCGACTTTGCGTTTTCTTCAGGGGTGCTTTGCGCGTCGTAATCTTACATTCAAGTGGAAGCGGCGTCGGAAATTTGTCCGGAGGTGGCGTCCGCGAATCTAGCGACAGCGACATTGACAGTGATGACTCTGAAGCTCCTCGCTCAAAAAAGCGCAACAGAGAAGGGAAAGGCCGTGCAGCAAAGTCAGGACATGTCAAAGTGCACAAGAAGATTTCCGAGCTCGTCAATCGAGTCGTTACACAAGGACATGTGCTGCTAACGACCTATGAGGGCGTTCGTGTTTACAAGGACGTCCTTGTACCTGTTCAGTGGGCGTACGTCGTACTTGATGAAGGGCATAAAATTAGAAATGCAGACGCAGGAATCACACTGGTCGCCAAGAGGCTAAAGGTTTGCGACAATGCTCTAAAGTTTGACTCAAGTAGTTTCGCTTACTGCTTGAAACCTGCTTGCAGACACCACACCGGATCATTTTATCTGGAACACCAATTCAAAATAACTTGAAAGAGCTTTGGTCGCTGTACGATTTTGTATTTCCTGGCCGGCTCGGGGTAAACTTTTTGCAGTGTCAAACAGATACCATTACTTAATAATGCATTGCCCTTCCAAGACATTACCCGTCTTTTTGACACAATTTGAGGTGCCTATCCGGCTGGGGGCGTACGCAAATGCGTCCAATCTTCAAGTTCAAACTGCGCAGCGATGTGCAACCGTTCTCCGAGACTTGATTTCACCGTACTTGCTGCGCAGGCTCAAGTGTGATGTCGCGTCTGATTTACCGCAAAAGACTGAGTCTGTTCTGTTTTGCAAACTGACTCAGCAGCAGCGGTATTTGTACGAGAAATACATCCGCAGCGATGTCGTTGTTGGCGCGATTGACGGCTCGCGCAATGCCTTGAAAGCCATCGATGGCGTGCGAAAAATCTGTAATCACCCAGACTTGTTGTCTCGCGATCTTGACTCTGAGGTACCTAGTTTCCCTTGGATAGCTAGCCGTTTCCGTTTTAATAACCAAGAACGTCACAGAAACCAGATTATGGGAACCCAGCACGCTCAGGCAAAATGCAAGTAGTGAAAGCATTGCTATCTATGTGGAAAAGGCAAGGGCATCGAGCTCTAGTATTCTGCCAAACACGACAAATGCAAGAAATTCTTCAGCGTTTTATGGCCGATGAAGGGCATAAATTTTTCCGAATGGATGGAATGACTCCCATCAAAAATAGAATCGCTCTGGTGGACCAGTTCAACTCAGACACTTCTGTCACTGTGTTTTTGCTGACTACAAAAGTGGGAGGTCTTGGGATTAACCTTACAGGCGCGAACCGTGTTCTTATTTTCGATCCTGACTGGAACCCGTCGACGGACGTGCAAGCTCGGGAGAGAGCGTGGAGGCTGGGACAAACTCGCGATGTAGCAGTGTACAGGTTGATGATGTCAGGGACAATAGAGGAAAAGGTGAGAAAAATGCTCATGTCTGCAAAACCAATGTCAACTTGTGTCAACAACCCCTCTTCTTCATTCAGATATATCACAGGCAAATCTACAAGCAATTCATGACAAACAAGATTCTGTCAGATCCTGGAGGTGGCGGGCATAAGCGATTCTTTGATTCGCGATCAATGAAAGATTTATTCATTCTTGCGGATGAGGATTCAATGGGAACTGAGACTGGAGACATGTTCAAAGGAACTGAAGTGGTGAAAAAATCGGACATTGATCGGCAAGAAAAATACGCGAGAAAGTCCGCTAATGCACCTGTCGGCTTGACTGCTCTTGGAAAGGGAAAAACACCTGCCACTCATGCGAATGAAGACGGCGACGCCGACAAATTGGACGAAATCGATGACATTGCCAAAGTGGAGGACTTTCAAGCACCAGTCGAGAAAAAGGAGGCAGCTGAGGAAGACACTGCCACCAACCCGACAGATGCAGAAGACTCACGAATGCTTTTCTCTCTGCTGCATTCAACGGTCGCACACGACAAGGTTATGAACAGTGAAAGTAATGCTTTGGATCCATTAGTACGAGCAGAAGCTGATCGAGTTGCTCGAGAGGCTGCTGAGGAAGTTCGACTGTCTCGAAAACGGGTTCGAGCTGAGCAAAAGCGCGCTTCTCAAGCACATGGCGGGACGTATATGGGCGTTGTAACATTTACCGGAAATTCTGGTACTGCAGGAAGGAAGGTTGCTACAAGACCGTCTGATGGATATCGAGTGGGATCGACTTCTGACAGCCGCCCAGTCCCCAATAATGCCGGTGGGCGGTCTGATGTGCAGTCAAATACTGATGGTTCTTCATCGAATGGGGCGCCAAAGATGCGGTTCGGAGGTGGTAGCTCAAGGGGAGGTCTGACATCTGCCTCTTTGTTGGATGGGTTGAAAAAGAAATTCAAATAGTGCATGTCGAGTAAATAAATAATGTGTGTTTCTGACTGATCAGTACGGTAAAACTCTATTAAATAAACGTGAAACTAAAACGAAGCTTTCCCCAAAGGGACCTTTCCGGCCAGTGCCGCTGCTATGGCAATATCACTCCGCCTTGACTGTATCAAATAAACATCAGAGCTTGAGATTAATTTGTCGTTTATACACCGGTGGGGAATGAATATACGCACCCTTCTTGTCACCGGAGGCTCAGTTTTCGACGATGCTTGTAACGGTTCCATTTTCGCTCGTTTGCTCATCACTGGAAACTCGTTTTCATCCTGTAAATTATCTCGCTTCCTCGTCTTCCGAGGAGATCGCCGAAGTGACGTCGCTGATCCACCGCTTTTATCAACACCACAGGGCTTGACCCTAGTTTCAAGGTCTTCCTGCGAGAGCTCGATAGGTCTGGACTGCGGCTGACTGGATCGAAGTTTCGGCCGATCTGCTGATGACATCGAAGGCGGGGTAGTGGCGGTTGGTCCTCCATTGTTGATTTTACTCTGACTCCTTGCGGAGACAGCGGTGACTGGGGAAGTCAGTGGGAGGAATATTTCTGCGCGATTTCCAGTGGATGTTGAAGGAGGTTCCATGTAGCTAGCTTTTGCTCTTGGTGTTCCAGTGAATGTTGATGCCATTTTCACAAACTGGTCCATATCAAAACCTCCTTGAAGGCTCGAATTTGGAGCCGCATCAACAGCCTTATTATAGTTCGGTAATCCCAGCGAGGGCAGCGTATTTCCCAGTAAGAAACCGAGGTCATCGCCAGCAGTTGACGTTTCATGGAGGTTGAAATTTTCGTTCCGAAGATTGGTATCAGCAAAGATATCCAAATCAGCGTCAATGGGCCAATCAATTTCGGAACTCAGGAGAAAGTCAGACTCGACTGGCAACACTCCCGCGTTGTTGTTCAAATGGCTGCTTGCAGGTGCTCGCTTAGTTGGAGAGGCAGAGATTGAGTTCACTTCAAAAAGTGGGGCGTTAGAAACAGTGAATGTGTGTCAACATAACGAAGTTGTTTGAAGCGTTTGCATTCAGTTTATGTACCATAAGAAAACGGCAAAGGTTTTTTGAACAGAGGGCCCGAAGAACTCTTCGCATTTGGTGATGTTCGCGAACTGCCTGGTGGAAGAATGGACGATGGCTTTTTCTTGCCGCGACTTCGGCCGCGACCAATGGCCGCCATACCGCTTCGTGTTCCTGTTGTTCCGCTCTGAACAGACAAGACCTGTAAAAATAAAAGCAGGGTTGGTCCTGCTGTAGCATCATTCACAAGTCATACTTACCATTTTTCGTAGTCTTGTTCCTGCACCTTCTTTTAGTGACGGTGCAAGAGATTGGTCCCTTCGGTTTGCGGTATATGACCACGAGTTTTCGTTAGCAGTATCCGACACTTCCACTTTAGTTGCTCGTGGTTTCCTTTTTTTCACGAATGAGCTTGAAATTCCAGCTTCTCCACTTGCTGCCGCGCCGTCATCTGTCACACGCGCTCGCCCCACATCGGCTCGCGATTCATCCAGACGATACTCTTCGTCCTCAGAGTCATCCTCTTCAGCACACACTGCGTCCTTAAAGAAGTCAGCCATTTGGTTGCCATCATCTTCGACCGCGTCAACTGAATCACTGCCGGTTTCGTCCTCATCTTCGTCTGTTTCACCTTCTGAGCCCACGCCGTTATCATCGTCATCGTCGTCGTCGTCATCATCTTCATCTTCATTATCTTCTTCATTCTCCAAGGTCAGCCACTTATCGACAAGGTCCACTTCGGGCAGAAGACAATTGAATTCGCCTAAAGTTGGAAATGGAACAGGCACCTCCCGCAAAGTATGCATATAAGTCCACTCCGCATTAAGCACTCGAACTGGATGATGAGGGAATAATTTGAGAAGGCGAAGTAGAAAGCCTTCTCCATTTGTTAATATTCCCTGTTGTAACAAATCAAGTCAGAACGCCAAAATCTTTGCCATGAACAAGTATTACCGCTCTCATTAAATCTTTTTCCACGAGGGTCATCGCCTTGAATGGTCGCAGAAGGAGAGCCTGGGAACCATTTTGGACGATTATGAGAGGCATCAGACGAAGCAAACAAAAGCCTAAAAACCTTGATGGGATTGTCTTCTTTCCCACGAGCCGTGAGAGTTTTTATCCGTTCACTTATAGCTGCCATAGTTTTAGCCGGCAAGCAGTGTGCGCGAATGCTTTCTATATCACTGACTCCAAAGCAAACGATTCCTCGAAGCAAGAGTGCCTCTTCATGCGGCACAAAATCCGCCACCTTTTTCTTGCGCGCTGACAGAAATAAGTCCAAAACACTTAGTACCAATAAAAGTTTGGTAGACATCCAAATTACTCACTTCGCAATATGTTTGGAAGAAGCCCTTGACTCCAAGTTCCACGGCACATCTCCCCAAGCTTAATAAGCCCTTCGAAAAGTGGGGCGACAGCAGGAAGTGTGGAATAGTTTCCGGCCCAGCGCGCTTCCGCTCCTTTTGATTTCGCTGTTTTGCCGCCGTCCTCACGAAGTCGACTTGATCGCCCCTTATTTTCATGCTCCGTATATTGATAGCTCATACATTTGACAAAGATTTTGGAAGCTTCTGTGCGTGGGACATTTCTTGAAGGACCCGGCAAAGCTGCAACTTGGTCGAATCTTGAGATTGGAAGTGAATTATGAAACGATGTTGGCCCTGCGCTTTTGATACCCCAGTTTCGCGCGGCTTCAAGTGATCGCTAGGTTTAAATATTAAATAGAGGTTAGAGGTGACACCTTTCTTCTTTTTTTTTTCGAAGAAGCGGTAATGACTCACGAGCTGATCTTCCCAATGCTGGCTTTCAAATGCATCAGGTCCATGCAGTTCTTTTTCAATAACGTATGCTTGCGAAACCAGTTGAAAGTTATGGTTCATTTGCATCTTCAGCAATGTGAGTTGCTCAGCACTAAATATTTTGCTGATGGTACATTACAAAAATATCGTTTGTGAGTACTACAGTTAAACTGGGGAAGGTCAGTTCTTACTCTGGAGACCACATCCAATTCGGCTCAGCAGACTTTGGAATTATTGACTCGATTTCATCGACTGCTGCTTGAGATGAGAATTCTTCAAACAACATTTCAAGCTCAGATCCTTGTTAAGTCATGTAAGTGATAATGGACCGATCACAAAAGCAACCCGCAAAAATTAATGTGACTCACGTGAGATTCCAGTACTATTTTGAGATTCTTCGTTCAAAGCATCAGACTTTAGGGCTATTTCAAGAGCCGCTTTTGATGCACTTTTCGTGGCAGGTTGTATGGCAGGTTGTATACTTTGAGATGGCCCGTTTAATGAAGGGAAGCTGGAGGATTGCAATGATGGTGCCGACGCTGCATTCAACGGGGGATCCAAAAATTCGTTTGATGTCATTTGGTGAAGAAAACTTCCGGGGGCCGGCGGCAAATCTAGGTCGAGATTGAAGCCGAAATCCAGCTGATCAGTCGATGACCATGCAGGATTTAACGCGCCAGCGGTAGAGAATTCCTGGCCACTTGAGCCAAGCAGCAGTGGATTGTCGCCAAATAGATCCCCTCCGTCCATCAAAAAATTCAAATCTGGCGATGAACTGGTATAAACATCTGCAGAATAGCTTTGAAGTCTGGATATACCGGCCGCAGGCGGCCGATTCGTGTTTCCAGAGTGTGGCACCAATACTTTTTGAGATTTCCGTTCGGAGGTGGTTTTGACGTTTGGAGAAGAATAATCTGCACCATAGGGGCAGTTCTTTTTATGGTACTGTTGGAAGCAATTGAGAAATGAGCGATACACGTTTTACAAAAGCGAAAAAAGATTAACGTGATGAGCTCACATGGTAAGATTGCCGCACTGCATACACTTTATTGCAGCCTACATTCGTGCATGGATACGACAACGAACTAGCTGCACTCGCTCCTTTCGAATTCCTTTCCGCAGGGGATTGTTTGACTTTGTTTGCGGTACTTTTTCGATTGACGACAGTGCGGACGTTTGGAGAAGGTTGAACGAATAGAGGGACATCAGATTCAGAGGGGAGGGCTTTGTTCAGGTACTCGTCAAATTCAGAGAACAGCTGGAGCCCGGAATCTGGGTGCGTGTCGGTATTTTGATATAGTAAGTTGCTTGTGGCGTACATTGGAATGGAGGCACTTGCAAAGCAGAGAGAGTGGGTTAGACGAATGCTGGAATCAGAAGCCACCAATCACTCACGCTTTTCGGGGGCTTCTTCTTAATGCCGTGACTCGCGTAGACTTCTTCGAATCACTCTGCGTTTCTGATTCTGCAGTGTCTGCTGAATTGATCATCTCGAAACGCGTTTGGCACTCGGCAGCGCTTCGACTGAATTCCGACGTTCAATGCAGGAGTGAGATGAGTGAGCGAGGGCTAAGAGCATTAAAGACCCGCATCGGAGCTAACAATAAAGCAAAACCAATCGAAGTATATACCCTGGGAGTGTCGCCGCCACCAGCGCCCATCTGTTCTCATTCGCTGCTGCTGCCGCTCTCAACTGGGCATCTGCGAGCACCGTCCACTTTGCCGTCTGCTTCTTGCGTGTCGACATGGGCGTAGCCTTGTTTTGATGGCTTTTTCGTCTCGTCCGAAACAACAATTGTTATCCAAACGTTTTATTTACTTTTTTATGTACTTTTCTGGTAAATCTTCAATGTTTATAAATACCGTCACTCGCTTTGCTCTTGGACCATTCCCTCCAGCTTCATAAAGTAGTCGTTATAAAGACGGACCAACTGTTTGATCTTGTTCCTCAGCCTGCATTATGCTGTAACTGTTCAGCTACTCGTAGGCTGAGGTGAAGCGCAAACGCCGTACCTGATGCCAGATCCTACGCTGTCTTTTTTCCAATCACTGGGAAGTTGAAGGTCGTCTTGGTCGGACTGGGTGCTGTTTAAAAACGACTCAGTGATGGTGTCTTCGGAGTCGATGTTCCTCATGAACTGCATCATACTTTGCTTGATTTCTAGCTTTTCCTGAACAGCCCAAACAGAAGGGTTGCGAAGAGATTAGCGTTATTTGAGGACATAAATAGAATGCACCTTTTGGTAAAACATCAGTCCCACTCCTTCAATCGCTCTCATCGATGATACCGATCCAGCGTTCAACGACACTCCCGACCCCGCCAAGCGACTGTCCGTGTCGAGTTTGTCCTTGGCCGTCTTTTTTCTGCTGAACTGCTTTGGTTTTTGCGCGAGTGGCCATCCATGCTCTTTTTCATCTTCCTCCGCCAACGACAAGTGACCAAGCATACTCTCCAGCTGCTTCTGCTTTTTCTCAAACGACTTCACCATCTTTTCAGAATCAGAAGCGTCTCTTCTCGTGTTTGAATGCGAACGATCGGATTTGAGCCGGGGCGCTGCTGTACCCTCCACTTCAATATCAATCTCACTGATTTTCCTGTCGAGAATTCTATTGACGTCAGCATCGGGCTCTGATATCTTTGCTGGCAGCTGAGGAAGTGCAACTGCTTCGAATCCAGAACTCAGCCCTTCCGTTCTGCCTCTTGAAACGGATCGCTCTTGCCTCGATATCGAAGTGGGGTTCTTTCTCGCAGGTCGGGCCTCGTTTTCATGCGCATCGAAAGAAATTGGATCTTGGTTCGTGTCCGATTTCTTGAACAATGGAAGCGCCCCTTTTTTTCTCTTCTCCTTGATTTTTCGTGCAGGTGCTCGAATTTTCCGGACATCGTCAAACCAGGGATGCAACAATAGTTGACCTGCAGACGGCCGCTTTCTGGGATTGTATCTGAGCATATCCGCAATCATTTGCAATGCCTCTGTGCTGGCGTCGGGGAAGACAGTTTCCAATGGTACTGGGTCCATTTCAGGGAACGCAAACGATCCCATTGCTTCGGCGAGGAGAAACCCTTCCTCCCATTCCCCACCACCCATGATTTCTTCACGCATTGGATTATGTTGGCGCGAGTAGTAATCGCGAGGATTTTGAGGAATGCTTGGATCGTTGTTTTCAACATCGTCTTCTTGGCTGTCGGCGCTCGAATATGGTGAATCGCTTTTTCTCTTTGGAGAGCCTAATATTGAGCATATTTTGAATATCTCGTCTAGTTCGGAGTCCCCTGGGAAAAGAGCTTGGAGCGTGAGAACTTCAGCAAATATTGTCGCTGCACCCCAAATATCAATTGCCGTTGAGTATGTAGGCGACTTGAGGAGAATTTCAGGTGCTCGATACCTGAAAGATAAGATAAATGAGCGTGTGCTATCTGGCTGAGAAAATGAGTACCATCGCGTTGTGACATAGTCAGAAAACGGAGGCTCGCAGTTGAACTCTTTGGCCAATCCAAAGTCTGCTATTTTCAAAACATCATTCGTCAGGAGAAGGTTTTCAGGCTTCATGTCGCGGTGAAAGAGTCCGCGTTTGTGCATGTGATCAAGCCCTTGAAGTAATTGCAATCTGAGGGTATCACAGAGGCCGCCGAATTCACGCAAAAACAGTCATTAGCGACACTTGTAACCCGAAGACGAAACGATGCCATACATGTAACTCTTGATTTCGGTTTGCGAAAAAAATTCCCCACGCGCTTCCAAGTCCCGCATCTTTTGAAATAAATCTCCATCCATATATTCATAAACGAGGTTGAGTTCATCAGTTCTCCGGTCTCGAATCATTTCTTTCAGCTTGATAATGTTTTTGTGTTTGCCAAGTTTCGATAGGGCCTGAAGACAACATAATACCAGGGTTGTCAGTCCCGCATGATCACAGGGGTGGTGCCCACCTTGACTTCTCGCAGTCGTATGGAATCGTCCAGATGCTCAAGCTTCTTCATTTTCTTGATCGCCACCTGAATCATTTTGGAGTTACAGTGCAAGCTTCTTTGGCAAGCTGGGCCCCACCTTCTCGCCAGTCACAACATTGACTCCTAATAGAACGGAGCCAAAAGTTCCGTCACCCAACTGTTTAGTGATTTTGTACTTGTCCAGGGCCCGCCATGCCATTTTTTCTGGTGATAGAGTCTTTCTGCAAATCTCTTGAACAGCTCCTCATTGTAAAGCATAAGCGCATTTTGAAGAATACGATTGTAATGAAGGCCAAAAAACACGTCTGAAGAACCCCACGGGTCTTGAATTATCTTATTTCTTGATAAGATCACGGTTGCTTTTTACCAAACTCCTTGTTCAAACCGATAAATAAACACAGACACCAAACAAGCAACGAATACCAGAACTGCTGCCGCTGTGCATTTTTTTTTTTTTTTACAGTTTCAATTACGCGTGTTTGGCAAACTGACATGCATCTGATTCGGTCCCGCCCGCGTACAAGTTCTCCAGAAAGACAGGTTCCCCGTTGTGGGGATTTTTTAGGAAGTGGTATGAGGTGGGGACCGTGGGAGATGTGGTTGTTGAGACCTATCGGCGAATGCAAGATACGTTGGAGATGCGTGCGCCAGCACAAGGCCCGAATTTATGAAGCTGAATCCGGTTCAACGAAGAACGAACGGCTGAGCAATAAAGCAACCACGGGAACTTCCTAGACGGCGCCTTCTTATTTCGCATCGTTTACCCTGGTGCATGTTGATAGGGTCTGTTGTGAGCAGGTCCCATCTGGCTCGGTGTGTGGAACACTTGATCGCCACTTTTCATTTTTACCAAAGACTCGACCGCGGCTTTTTATTTGCTTTCGCTCCAGGGAAACCTGTCAGCATAAGAGCGCACATCGTACAAAGAGAAGTAAACTAGATTCGACCGTATGTTTGCCTTTGCATAAGCAGTTGATGACGAGATACCAAATAGTTTCATCGGATGTTATGCATCGTCCAACGAGTTGGAGCAAAACGCATCCAATTCAGCAAGGACGGAGACCAGAGATGGCCTGGCATACGGAGGCGGCGCAAGGCATGCTAGTTCTGAACTCGCGGATGTGAATCTGTGCTGTGTTGATTCAAACGAAGCACCCGTTTGCGTATTCGAAGGTCCGTTGGATCCGCAAGATGAGAAAGGATTGTTGCTGGTTCCAGATGGCAGCGGCGATGAGCTTGTGCCGGTTGCTGAGAAGCCAGATGTGCTGGATGAGAAGGTGAATGGGGAAGCCGCAGCGGAGGTTCGCAGAATGGGGATATGCCGAGATGGGATGCTGGAAGCCGAGCGTGACGTGGCTGATGCGCATCGCCAGTTGCTTGTTTTCAAAGCGGATCGGAACATGGCTGGATTTTATGACAACAAAAAAAGCACCGCTATATTTATTTCTATTATCTGACATGGACTGCCAACAAAGACTCATAATAAATGGAGAAAATGCGCGCCACTTTCTAACGGCGGCGGCGGTTCGTGTCATTTCTATCATTGTGACGATCGTTATCGTAACCACGGTCGTAGCTGTTGTACCGATCATCGTATCCGCGGTCCTGCCCTCTGCCCCCACGACCTTCGCCACCACCACCACCGCGTGCGTTGCTGTTATAACCTCCGTTGTAATCATCGTAGCGGTCACCATCGTAGCGGTCATCATCGTATCCGTAGTCCTGGTTCTGGCCGTATCCAGTTTGCTTCTGACGACGCATTTCCTGCTCCAGGCGTTTCTTGCGCTTGCTGGCACAGCAGCAAGCGACGATACTCACAATTATAATTACAAGCAGCGCGGCACTACCGCCGATAGTTCCATATAAAACCGTCGGGTTGTCAAATGGAGCTGCAAGGCCTGTCGAACCTCCGTTACTGCTAGAGCCTGCTGCGGTTGCGGCGGTTGAGCCTAATGTCGAGGCTTGGATGGCATTGCCAGCTGCTGTCGTCGTGGGTTTGGGTGCAGGGGCAGCAGTCACAGCTCCACCGGTAGTTCCAGCAGCCGCAGGGGCAGAAGTAGGGGCAATTGAAGATGGACCTGCCGATGCTGGAGCGCCAGTGACTGGGGGCCTGGTTGCACCGCATCCAGACATGTCCGTGTTGACGGCGACATTTTCGCCTCCAGGTACGGGAAGTCCGCCTGTCAAGCAGTTGTTTTGCATGGTGAATGCACATGGAGAGTCTGCGGCGCAAGCCAATGAGCTGATGTAGGCACTCAAAGTTGGCGGAAAATCTCCAGACAGGTTGTTGTTTTCCAAGTACAGCCGCCTCAATTGAGTAAGAGTATCGAATGATGGCGGCAATGGTCCAGAGAATTGATTTCCTTCGAGATGGAGCTCGTTAAGAGCAGGGAAGCTGGCCCAGATGTCCGGGAGTGGACCAGGCATGCCGCATAGATCGAGAAACAGCTGCTGCAGATTGGCGAGACCCGATAGTCCAGTCGGGAAGGGCTGACCCGCCCATGCAAGACCCGGACCGGGGCAGTAGAGATTCCTGACGGTTGAATTGGTTGGTACGAGGGTTGGGTGGGGTTTGACAGACTCACAAGCTGACAATGTTGCCGGCGGCATCGCAGCCAGCCTGGTTTTGGCAACAGTTCACGGGGTCGAATCCGCCGTTGGGAATGGCAGCCGCCAGAGTCTGGCAGTCCGAAGACATTTTTGCACTGTTTTTAGTTGGGCTTTCTAAACAGGAATCGGATTTTATTTTTTTTGGGAAAAGATTAAAATTAAAATCCAAAGGTGACACAGCTTGGCAGCCATCTCCGTATCTCACAGCTGGTGAGATTGAGTCTCAGAAGACAAATGCATCATGTTTCTCAGTGCTCCACCACTCCACATGTAGTCATTGGCCATTTAGCAGCACCTCAATGGATGGATACCATTCTGAAGTTGCAGTATTGCTGAGAACACACAGAACAAACACTGCATGACTCCAGAAGAGGGCATTTCTTGGTTGGTGCAAGGGTGGCGACAAGCTAGAATCTCAGACCAACCAAGTAGGAACGGGCTTCTCATAGATTGAATGCTTACACAGATCACCTGGGATTTTATGAGCATCCAAAATTACTTCTGCATTTTCTGCTTTTCCAATCCTCTTGATCTTTGCATCTATTGTCTTCACCATTTGAGGAAGGAAGTACAATGGCATGTTAAGCAGCACAAAGCAAGGGGTATATTTGTTGGTAACTAGTGGGAATTGCCACACATCCCAAAATAACTTAGAGATGACCCTGTATGTGGACTAAAACATAAAAACAAAAATAGTTAAGGTAGGACTGCAAAAGTGACTAAAACATTGAAGTTGAGAAAATAGTGGAAGGAAGCAGATGCGCGCGCGTTTATGTAAAGAAACTTGTATTGCAATGTAATCATTTCTTCTCCCTTTGACCAAGAAGAGTCACGTGGCCTTTGACTCATTCTCAGTCATCCAGAGAATCACATTATACATATAAAATGGTTCAGTAGGGGAAAACTGGCGCCCTTTGGGGCATATATCCCTTAGTATTTTTCCAAAAATGCCTTTGCACCAGCAAGGTTTCTGTAGCCACTGCCAGCTCTAACCATACACAACTTTTACAGAATAGAGATTATTAGCAATTACACAGGAATAAAAAAGAATCAGGTTTGCTTGCATGGACTTCAAAATGTAACTAGTCATTGGCATTGCAACATTTTGACTTGCACCTAACTTCAAAATGACCATGGCAATTGTGTTGGAATCCCCAACCCTAGTGGTGTTGTTGTGTTATTCTCATCATCCTTGTCATCAGGTGGTTTCAGTTGTTTTGTTAGCAAATTATTTGGGACAAAATGCAGAATGACGTTTCAGCAGGAATTACCATTTATTGTTTCAGCTTACTTTATTAGTATTTAAGTGGAAGGTTACACCACAATAAACAATATCCTTTACTACAAACTCAAGATGTTATCAGCACCAGCTCAGAAAGAAAAACCCATGACCAAGCAAGACACTCTCCTTTTCAACAGCAACAACAACCAATAATGGGAATTTGCTACACTTTTCCATCTCAAGTCCAAGAAAATCAGTAACACACTTTCAACAACTCAACCAGGAGAATCTGACATGGAAGGGAGAAAACAATGGTTAGCAATGGACAACCATGCCATGGGAAAGATAGTTGAAAGGGTCCTACCTAAGTACTACAAGCACCTTAGGGAAGCTACTACCACAAGCAAGATAATGGATGCAGTCAAGCACATCTTGGCATCTAATGATGTGAACTTGACGTTCAGGACATATACCCTGTTCAGAAACCTCAGAATGGAAAAAGACAGAAACCTAGTCAACCATGTAGCCGAGCTAGAGAAACACAGAAGAATATTAACTAAGGAGTTAATCACGGACCAGTCAAGTCATGGACAGCTTACTGAAATCATGGGAAACATTCCTCCAGAAAATCAGGGCTCAGAAAGACCTGCTTGAGAAATACGTGGAATTCAAGGGACTCCTCGTGGCAGAATACAAATACAGGTGCATGGACAATCAAGGAAATAGCAACAGCAAAAGAATAGCAATGCAAGCAAAACAGTACCCACCAAGATTCAGTGGAGTATGTGACAACTGTGGAAAGAAAGGCCACAAGAAAGCAGACTGCTGGGCAAAGAACAGCAGCAAGAAGGCGAAGGACCCTACCAGAGACAGGAATGAAAGCCAGATGAACACCAAGCAAACCAAGTCACCGGAAACAGAAACTACGTGCTTACTGTATCAAGAACAGATGGAATCTCTGTGGAGCAAGCAACCACAAACGGCATGTCAGTAATCCTCAGAGGGAAAGTCATCCTCTGCGCAAACAAAGTCAAAGAAGGCCCGTACACTCTGGAAACAAAGAAATCAGGGTTAGCCACAACAGTCAAGGAGATCAGAACCATCACCGCAGAAGAAGCTCACCAATCCATGGGGTACCTGAATGAGAAAGATGTGCAGAAACTAAACGAACTTGCAGACAGCATCAAGATCAGTGAAGAGAAACTCAGGGACTGCAAAATCTGCACAGAAGCAAAAATCACCAGACATGTTAACAAGGAACGATTAGCAAAAACGGAAGCAGCAGGAGAAAAACTTAGCATGGACCTCACCTTTGTAAACAACACACCCATCCTATTGGTATCCGACACCAGAAGCAGCTGCACACTAGCAAAAAGCCTGGAAAAGAAAAGTGGCACTTAATACTCGAAATCATCAAAATCATCAAGAAGCAATACAGCCACACAGTAAAAACAATCATCTCAGATGGAGGCAGGGAATTTGTAAACAACAAGTTCAAGAACTGGTGCATGCGAGAAGGAGTCCAACATCAAGTAACAACAGCATACTCACCAGAACAGAATGGAATTACTGAGAGAAAGAACTGGACAATCATTAAGATAAGTTGTGCAATGCTACTGGATTCCACACTGAACAAGACCAAGTACTGGACCTACGCATTTGAAATGGCAGTCTAGGTTAGAAACAGATGCCCAACAAGATATACAACATCTAACAAGATACCACTTGAATCACTCACCGACACCAAGCCAAATCTCAAGAACATCAGACCATTCAGGGCACCATCCACAGTATACGTTGACCAGCACAACCGAGATAAGTTCGACCCAAAAGGCACGAGGTGCAGAGTACTAGGCATCAGAGAGAGAGGTTACCTGTTACTGGAAGAAACTACCAAGAGAAGTTTTATATTGGTACACGTCAAATTTGCAACTTATCAACCAACCAGCCAAGCTGGCAATGAACCACTGGAACTCCTGTCAGACTCTGAAGACAAGAACATCTAAGAACCCACCCCACGAAATGAGAAAGAACCCGCACAGACCAAGCAACAGGAACCTACGCAGACCAAGCAACAGGAACCAGAGGAACAAGAAGTACAGTCAGAGTCACAGCAACAGGAAGAACCACAAGTACCACCAGGCCCAGCCCGGACCAACAAAAGTACCAGTTCCAGCACGGGTAACAAAAATGAGGGAACCTGTAGACAAGCTAGCCCAAAAAGACATCAATTCATCAGTGGATCAGTCAAATATTATTCAAGGAAGAAGGAGAAGAGCCGCTTACACATTCACAGCAACATTAGAGGATCTAAGAACAACTGTTGAAGCACTACCCAGGGACAATGCACCAAAGTAGAAGGACGCAATTCTGGATGAACTCAACTTGCTGGTAGAAAATGGGACTTAGGAAATCATCAACCTGAGGCAAGAACTAAGTGCAAATGTAGCCAATACGAAGTGGGTCCACAAGAAAAAGCAAGATGCTGCTGGAGTTTTTGAAAAATACAAGTCAAGATTAGTTGTGCAGGGATTCACACAAGTCGAAGGGATAGATTACAATGAAACTTTTGCACTGGTGGTCAGGACTACTACCATCAAAGTTATTATCAGTATAGCTCTGGCAAAAGGATATATAATTACTCAAATGGATGTCATGTCAGCCTGCCTGAATTCCAAAATGGACCACAACCTGATCATCTGCATCCTGGCAGGCTATGAATTACTGGACCCAGACATTGACCACAAGGATCAAGCACTATGACTACTGAAGGGACTGTACAGTACAAAGCAAGGCAGCTAGCTACCTGTGGAATGAAGAGATCAAGGAAACGCTCATTAGCATCAGTTTCAAGCAAGCCTTGGCCAACCCAGGGTTATTCAGAATCGAAAAATGAAGGAGCGAACTTTGAATTACCTTGTATGTCGACGATATCCTAGTTGCAACAAACAACAAAAAGCTCAGAGTATGGGTAGAAGAGGAATTAGTCAAGAAGTACAAAATCAAGTTTATGGGGGAAGTACATGCCTTACTTGGGTCAGTCATCAAGTACCAAGTCACAAATGGAACAGCAAGTTTCCAGCAAGCCAGTTACATCGAGTCAATTGGATCAAGGTACCAGCTGGAAAACACGAAGTGGCAGACACCAATAGAACCTGGATTGAAGTTACCAGAAGAGATTGGCAGACCACTGAAAACTGAGTACAGAAGTGTATTGGGAGCAGTAATGTATGCGTCAGTGTCAACAAGGCCAGACATTGCATACACAACAGCTTACCTGGGACAATTCGCATCCAAAGCCACTGAGATACACTGAACATCACTTCATGGACTAGCTGGATACCTGGTAAACACGAGTCAGTTCAAACTCAAGTACAAGAAGGGGAATACTCAACAAATTAAGGCATGGGTTGATGCTAGCCACCTAAGTGAAGGTGCATACAGCATCAGTAGACACGCAGTCTACGTGGCAGGAAACCTCATGAGTTGGCAGTCAAGAAAACAGCAAACTGTGGCACTGTTGTTGATGGAAGCAGAGATCAATGCTTTAGTTAATGTTATCAAGGAAGTGGTTTGGCTCAAAGAACTACTTACCAATTTGGGAGCCATCAAGATGACGATACATATAGACAACCAGGCAGTGATCGAGTCAAGCAAGCACGCAGTGGTAAATGATCAAACATGTCACATACTGGCCAAGACAATGTTCGTGTGAGAAACCCTGAAGGAACACAAAATTGAGTTAGTATTCATGCCAACCAAAGAACAGAAAGTAGATGGACTTACCAAAGTCAAGGACTGGGGGAGTTTGAGCGATTCCAAGATGCAGTCCACATTCAAGCCGTGGTTGGGTAGGGGGAGTGTTGGAATCCCCAACCCCAGTGGCATTGTCACATCATCCTCATCATTGGGTAGTTTCAGTTGTTTTGTTAGCAAATTATTTAGGACAAAATGCAGAATGACGTTGTAGAGTGTCAAATAAA